>JABASL010000449.1:0-17385 GCA_019775825.1 Neanura muscorum | reverse complement strand
TGGAAGAATATAAAATATTCCCTAGTGACCTTTACAACGTCTCCAAGTTAATCTTTGTGCAAATATTGACCCAAAAATTACAAGTAGAAAAGAAGATTGGTGCTGTAAAGGTTATGAGGTCTCAAATAATGTGTGGTGCCCTCATTTTTCTAAAAGAATGTCTAAAGGTGAGGTTTTGAACTTTTGCTCTCCTGGATTTTAACAAAAGAGAAAAACGGGTTATTGATCTATTTTTCCTCGGTTTTAAAGGCATATAAGGTGTTTTGTTTGTCTATAACTTTATCATGAACGTTCTAAACTGACTGTTATGATCCACTTTTCGGCAGAGAAATATAGCATGCCGGTGTGAATAAACCGTTGTGTAACGGGTATACCAAAGTAGCGTAGATGAACAGACGTGAGACAAACGGATACGAAAATATTATGAATACTTACCAGCGATGTTGCATCGAAAAGCTATATCGCAAAATGTTTACATTTTTACCCTGGAGCATTCATGGAGTATAGGTCAATGAGTCAACAAAATTTGTTTGTCTCAATGATAGGAACGTCTTTTGTTGAGGTTATTTTTATCTTTTCCGGAAAGAAAGTTGGTTAAGTTGAACTTGCAAGTTTGACCCAGTTTGAAGCAGTTGACCCATATCAACAATCTCCACTAGTGAACCGGTTCACAATTACTCATACCAGAAAACAGGCTAGAAATTCGTCCAGAAGTCTCTGAGATATATGTGAGTAGAGACAACAGACAGATGCATTGTACATTTGCATAAAATAGCTGCGCTCCTTTCTAAGAAGAGGATTTCATGACACCATTCTTCTCTATTTGTCATATGTGTTTTCCTTTACTTTTTTCTGTTTAACAAACCGAAAGAATAGGAACTTGTTTGTTTTTATGATAGGAAGGAAAGATCAACATAAATATGAGAAATAATGCATGGTTTCGTGTGTCAAATTGATCCACCCACATACCATGGCAAAAGTATTCAGGAACTTTCAATAACGACATTATAACTATAAATTCCATGGGTTACACTTTTAATAAATCCTGAATGATGCTTCAAAGCATTATAATATTATCCGCTTTATTCTAGGAATCTGATGTTCGTGGGAACAGTAACGGGAGCCATAGATTTCTCCAGTCCTCGAGCCAAGGCACGCTTCCACGGGAAAGCAGAATTTAACTTTTATACACACAAAAATCTACAAATATAATAAAGAAAAAGTACGGTAATAGCGTAAGTATCACCATTATGATGTGATTAAAGGCTCACAAACATCAAACCAACCTACTTTTGGTTTCTTTTCAAGTTCAAAATGTTTTATACTTAATTAGAATAATTTGAATTTAAGTTGTGACACGTGACAAATTAAATTATTCCTCTAGAACATTACTAGGTCCATCTAATAGTTCTCAATGTCATTTTATTACGATTCCTATAAATTTGCCTACAACTAAGAAATAAAATGATTTTTTATTTATGATTATTGAAAATGTTCTAAACATTTCTGGCAAGCAGGTTTTGGAAATTGTTGTAAGTTAAATTTCAATTTAAGATTTGATTTAAAAAAAATATTTTTGGTTAAAGCTTCACAACAATTAAAAATGGATCCGAATTGAGTGTTCGTTCCGGCTTGACAGTAAAGTACGCTCGTACTAAGAGCGTACTTTACTGCTAAGCCGCAATTTTAATACCTAGGAGTCTCGTACAAATTAAAATCGAAACGTTAGCGGTCTCCCAAAAACAATTGGGCACTTTCGTGTGCGCGCTTTAATTTACCTGCCAAATCACCCGAATCTACGAAAAGGAAGTTGTTCAAAAATTCAAAAAAAAAAAAATACTCCGCAAATTGCTCTTTATAATAACTTAATGTTAATTTTAAGCTGCACTTATAGTAATTACAAGTATACAAAATTGTCGCCCTTGTATTTTTAAAAATTAAATATCAGAGAACAATTATAGTAATATTAGGTTACCGGTATTAGATGACCTCTGCGTCTTTTTGAATGTAAATTGCTATAATTCTGGAACAGACAAAAAAGAATTCACATGCGGTGAAAATACATTTGGCCTAGCGTGTACAACCGTATGAAAGTTCTATTTGGAGTGTGTCCCGAAGGGATTCTTGAAGAATATAAGTATCCCCCAGGACTTGCTCAATTTCAACATGATCTCATTCTTCCAACAACACCGTCGCTTTCAAATACTAAAACGTATTCCACTTCCTATATTAGAATGTGCAAGAACTCCTGGTAACTCCCATATATACATGGACAAGTGTCCGCTGACACTTGGGGACTTCCCTTATGGCAGGTGGGAAAATGGAAGGAAGGAAAAAGAGAAAGTGAGGATTAGTAAAGAGCCAGAGAAAGTCGTTTCTTTCCTTGCTCCGTTGACGTGGTTTTAGATGTGGATTAATGTATAATCTTCCTACGAGACGTCTACAGTAGGGCATTCTAAAGCCCAAAGCCTTTGAAAAGTCTTCCTCTTTTCCACAAATGTATAGCCACCATGACTTTGTCCTGTTGACATCTGAGCTCAACTTTTCCTCAAAAAATTGCTCCACTTTTGACTGTTGACCTCCTCCTCCTTCTTGGAAAAAATACTTTGAAAGTCTTATCTTTATAGAAGAAAGGAAAAGATTCCGCACTTTCTGGGATACCAGGAAAGAGAGAAGGAAGTCAATTGATGTCAAGGATTTTCCACGAGTATTTCAACTGTCCAAAAATAAAAAGAAGAAGACTTGTAACAAGGAGTATTGGAATTCCTAACTGACAGGGAAGCAACGAACAGTTTAATTTGATTCCAAACGAGAGAACAGCCACAACTGTCACAATTCTAATTATCCCTTCAAAATTTGTACCCACAGGGACGTTGGCAAATTATCCGTTGCTTGTGTACTTGGCTGGCAACTATTAAAAATTACTCCAAACTTAGAAAGAAGAATAGTGAAAATCGGCTACAAAATTGAATACTGATTGTTGGAACATTGAATTAAGGAGCCTGCGTGGTGTTCTAAACCCGAAAGCTATTTATTCAAAAATTGTCAAATTTGGGTCAAAAGGCCACCGTGTGACGCACTGATATTTTCCTGTAAATTTCAAAATTTAGTAACACCGTCATGGAATTGTTGTTACGTTAACCCTTGAAGTGCTTTTTTTTTGTCGATCTGAGAGATTGCAATGGCGACGGTGCAAATAGAAAGTAGGGATTGAAAATGTGCGTAATTTCAGAAGTGCTTTGCTTTAGTATTGAATTGAAATCTCATTTCTTCTAACGCCTCACTGGTCATATTCATTCTCAAACAAATAAACATTTTTCACCTTATTGACTTTCTCTTTTGTTGTTATGACCCAAGTCCTTTGATCTCCAAACTCCAATATCACTCTTCAAGAAATTTGTCCCAACTTACCTCGCTTTCCCAAAGCTATGCCATTCAATCCACTCCTAGTCGTCACGCCGTTATTCAAGGAACGTTGAACCTTTTGAAACACATTGATGCGCATTGATACGCAATAACAAACTACGGCAAAAATAAAATGTGTTCAGATTTAATAAAAAATAAATAAATAAAGGCAAAAAAAGCAATGACCGTGCACGTGCGATCATTGTGGGTCAAAAGGTGTTTTTAATTGTAACACCAGCATGAACTTTAAAACTAGGTGAATGAATTGCTGAATTGTTGGTTTTTGGTTCAGGTATACCCAACGTCGACAAAAAAAATTTATTTCATTTATTTATGTGGTAAAAGTAAATTTGAAGGGAAAGTAATCCTTTTCTACGCAAAAGTTTTTGTAATTTAATTTTGCGGTTTCCACTTTCCACTGTTTGGTGGTTCCCGGAGCGTTTCTTATTGTCAAAGTTGGAACTTGGGTTTGTAAGAAGTCTCAAGGCGATAATTTTTTTGGACGTGGAAGTGAACTCTTTTTGAATTCACGAAACTACGATTTTAAGATTTAAGTTATCCGATTTCAGGAGAAGAATCTTCGCACTGGTATTGGATGGCAAAACCTGGTGATTTCATTTTTTTTAAAAAAGTATTATGAGTCTCAGGACACTTCTAAAGATAATTCGACCTAACATAAATAATTGGAATGAGGCTCAAAATCTTCCCGCATACTCCCATAACTTAGACCCAAGGTAAACACCGAACAATCCAGGTTTATTTCATGAACTTCAGAAATATTCAACTTTCTCTCCTCGTACTCTGGTTTTCTCCTCAAAACTATTCTATGACCCTTTCTTCCGTTTGGCAAATGAGGTCATTTTTCCAAACAATTTCTAATGTTGACCTACCATTGTACAAAAAACTTAGGCATATAAGACGCCTCGTTCAGACATTACAAAATTGTGGAATATTTGCACAATTTTTAGTTTGAAAGCTGAAATATTTTCAGTCCCGCTACCTGAAATATTTGGAGGGACGAAATAAAAAAAATCGGGGCATATGAATAAGGTAGCGGTGACATAACTATCTAATAGACGAGTACGATACCGATACCATGATATCGGTTTCAAAAAAGATAAACAAAATAAACCATTATAAATCGATACAATTAATTAGATGAAGCGAAACGTTAGAGGTAAACATTTTTCACCACCAATACTTTTGAAACCTTGTGAAACTTTATGGTATTCGAAATTGGAAAATTGAAAACATTTTTCGCTTATAAGCCCAAATTATTTCAGCTTTTGGAACTTCTAATGTTTTGAAGTTTGGAACTCAAATTGTTTTTTGGTGGGGACTCGAATTTTTTTGGGCTTGGTAACTCAAATTGCTTTAGGTTTTGGAACTTAAAATATTTTTGGTTTTGTGGCTTAAAATATTTCAGGTGCACATACACGAAATATTCTTGTGCTTTGACATGTCCTGTGCGGGCTCGTATACATAGAGGAGAAGGCGTGAACGCTCACTGACGACGTAAAAACAACTAAGAAATTACTTTAAGTAAAAAGGAGAAAGTGTTTGGCTGGTGGATAAACTTAGGTTATGCTTCAAGGAATTGAATGGAAGCATTAATAGAGATTTGATTCAGTTTCTATTGCCACTTCCAAGCTCCTTGCAGGAGCGGCAATTCAGCCTAATTTAAAAGGAAGAAAATGGCGGTCCTGCAGATGTTACACCTTGATTTATTCTACAAAGTCCCCTTTAAAATCCAATGGAACTTTCCCTGCTTTATCGAGAATAAACGACTTCAAAATTCACACTTCACTAGGATTAAACTAATTTCCTCAAATCGACCCACATTTCCAAATGTGTGCCGCAAGTTGTGCCGTGGATATTAAAACTACTCATTCCGTGTTTTACTTGGAAGAAAGCTCTCTCTCTCACGCATAAGTACAAATGTAACGAAAAAATTAACTTTCTATTTCAGCATTCCTATGTACTGATGTTTAAGGCCATTAATTTTATACCTAAAAAATCGACATTAAATTCCAAATAGCAGCTAAGTCAATGTCAGTTTCGTACACTATTTTACTTCCTTGAATTCTTTCAGCAAGCGCTGACCAGAGTAAGTGAATTTCGTTAGCCATCTTGACCTTGTCGCCCATGTTTTAAAGGAACCAATCCAATCCGTTTATTGCTTCTCTTGAAGACAGGAAGATTGGTTAGATGCTTTTACTTAATACTGTCTGCTTACATAAATAAGAGTTCGACGATTTTGTCTTCCGAGCGAGCAAGCGAGGCACACCACCTTCAAAAATTTCCTTTCGGGAGCAACATGATACAAAAATTCTCGTATAAATAAATAACAGTTTAATGACTTTTAGTTAATGCACTCAAGTGCAGCAGGTGAGGCGAGGGCTGCTAGAATGCAGTGTCTCCTCTCAACCTTGAAATTATAGATGAACGTGTGCTTGTAGCGTTCATAATGCTGTGGCTATCCTGCGTCGTCTGACGTAAAGTAGGAGTAAGGAGGTAACCAAGAGAGAAAGCAGAGCAATAAATATCAATAGTCCAATCAAGATAAGTCTGTAAGTCGGATACAATTTGCTCGCCAGTGCATTTCCTTCCTCGCCCTCTTCCCCCTTCCCGGATGAACCTTTATGTCCCTTATTACCCGGATTTGTTCCCTCTTCAGGAGTTATCTGGGAATGCTTGCCAAGGTCAGCTGTAAACAAAAATTCAAAAAAAATTCAAAACTTTCTAGAATCTATGTTTGATTTATATAAAACAAGAAGTTACAATAACCTTTTCCTCATAAGACGTGACAATTTCAAATGAAAAATTCGAAGTGAACATTACGTAGATGGTGACAGAGTTTTTAAGAGTAAATGTTGTTCTTTTAATTAAAAAGAAAGTAATTTACGAGGATATCGTAAGTGGTTGTGGAATATGAGGAGTTGTAACTTGAAGTAGGTTAAATGGGGCGCTGCGTCGTTGAAAGAGAAAGTTTGTCTAAGTAGTAGGAAGCGATTGGGGGTGAAAGTGTTTTTTGTCTTAATGGAAGTGTTTTGAGCTGTTTAGATCTTTCTAAATGAAGTAGGGGTGTATATGAAGTTGTGTTCTTGGTCTTAAGCCTAATGGGTGTCATTTCTCCTTTTACACCTTGAAGATCAAAAGGAAGTAAGACTTTGGAAGTTGAAATTTGATAAGTTTTGTAGTTGGATGTGGTTGTGTGGGCCTTCTTTTATGACAGGCCTCAAATATCACGTGGAATTGGAAACTCCCCTTTACAATTTTCCTTACTCGCCGGCAGTAAGAGCCTGAAATGTTGTGTGGAGTGAAAGTGGAGAAAGTAAGATCAAGTTTCTTCAAATGTGGCTTTTGCTTCTTTCATAATTTACACATTATCAATCTGTGAAACATCCAATTTCTTTGTTTTAATTGTCTAACAAACCCAAGCTCTTCCGGCAAATCGACAACCTTAAGTAACTTCTATTTTCTTGAGAGTGAGATCATGTTTTTGGTAAAAATTCTTGAATTCTTGCATTTCGGAATTAGGAAAATAAAGAAAAGTAGCAAATCTTTCAAGAAAAAACAAATAGCTGCTACGTTTTCCTAAATAAATTTAAAGATTTCAATGGCTGCGGCATGAGAAATTACGCCTAAATTTTTTTTCCGAAATTTTAAATAATGTTTTCTATTTTTCCGTTGCTGCTAGTGCGAGTCCTTATTTTATTCCCTTGTCGAATTGAAGTGTAAAAAACTCAATTTTCATTCCATTTGTTCTAAAGCCTTGAAGCTAAGGCTCCCACACTCTACCCCTGCCCTACAAATCTACTTCATTTTTATCCTCCGTCCTATTAGATTTTCATTCAAAGTGGAAAGGCGAGAAATCATGTGATTTAGAAAGATGCTGGTGTAGGGGGATCTGTTTAGTATTCTACCTTCCCACGCAACCAATAAGATTGAGGCTTCTCACTAAATTCTGCTCTTATTTTCTCCCACTGTTGGCAGGAAAGTTAGGAAAGACTTGAGGTGAAAGTCCTATTGAGATCAATGGGCTTCTTTTCTCTTTCTTTGGAATCCAAATGGGTTTTACTCGTTTGGATTCTAAAGTCAATTGGAGTCTTTGGAACTGCTAAATGACTTCTGGTTCATTATTACAACTCCAAGCTTTATAGCTCCATAATTCTACTCCACTTTCTCCAGAATGACTTGGAGAAAGCAATAGAAATCCCATTTGTCTCCCATCCTCTCAGCAAGGGCCAAAGGAATCCAAAGTTGGCCCTCGAATAATATTTGCATAGCCCTTCTAATATCAAACTAAAAGCCGAGTTATGTTCTGTGAAAAATAGAAGAAAGCGGGCAGGAAGTGAAAGTGGGGAGAAAGCCGGGAAGCTAATGAAGTCGTTCCCAGTACTTTAGCATCTTGAAATTTCGGTTATCCTTTATCCCTTCAAATTGACATAAATGTCCAAGATGTGATCTTTTGAATTATTTTCCAAGTTTAAAATTTGTTTCACATGTGCTTTCTACCGCTGACATTTAGCACAAAGTAAATTTTAGATTCCCAAGAATTTTTCATCAGATTCGATCAGAATCTGCACCAAAGCTAACCTATTTTTACCAAACTGATAAGTAAAATTTGTGTTAATCTGTTGATAGTAGGAAATTTGTGAAACAAAATACTCGGCCAAGTTGCCACCAGAACATTTAGGCAGAATTATAAATACAGGAAATACCATAACGTGTGTATAACTTTCTCCACTTTCTCTTTTTACAAATCGATTTGCTGAACTTTCCCATGATAAATGGAATAGTCTGGCTACTCGAAGAATTGTCTCAGACGAGAAAATTTAATTTTAATTCGATCAGAAAATCGATTTGAAAATGAGAAAAAGGAAGCTGTACACGCTTTACGATACTGTGTTGGGAATCCTAATTATGTCAATAGTTAACTTTGGTTGTTTTAGTTGTAGTGGAAGCTTAAGTATTGAACGTTTATGACAGGATTTGATGAACACATTTTTTTTTAAAAAAAAATAATGCTGGAAAGTTATTGGAGTTGACTTACCATCTACGATGCGAAAGAGACATGGGAATATTTGTTTTGCATAGGAATTTTGAGCCCAGCATCCAACGAGACCATAATCACTCTCTGACTTGACTTGATATGGAAGCAGAGATTGATGAAATATTCGATCAAACTCGACATCTCTACCTCTACTTTTTCTTCTTATTTCCATGGCTTCCCGATCAAAGTTTCCCTGAACTTGTAATGGAAGAAGAGGGGTAAAACTTGAATTTTTGGAATCTAATCTCGAAGGCATCTTCACTTCGAAGGGGTTATACGACCCACTTGACTCTTCTTCTGATAAGTTGAGTTTTATAATTTGACCTATACTTGACAAGGGTAGAATGGATCCGGATCGGTTGAGAGTCCAATAAAAATTTAAATCTGGAGGCCATGCAAAAATACTACAGTTGAGATGACGAGATTCGCCAACAGCTAATGGAATGACTTTTTCCTTCGTTGAGGAACATTTGGGCGAAACTGTAATTTTTAAAAAATGAAGAAAGTTAGACGTGCGTTGAGGAAAAGGAGGCATTTAGCAGTAATGTTTCCCTTTACCACCGATTTGTTATAATGAATTTTGCTAATATGACTTCCTTATCTTTTCAAATTTCAAGAAGAAATTTAAGTTTCCAGGAGAAAGGGCGTAGGAGACTTCCTCCTAGAATTCTGTACCAATACTACGGCAAAAAATCGGAGAAAATTTGTGGTTTTGAGCAGGAGACTCTTAGCATAGTGACAGAGCGATACTTCTAACACCCTCCAAGGCAGATATAAATCATTCTATTATCAATTATGGGAAAATACTTTTTCGTACTGCTTGACAGGAGATCATTATTTGGAAAGGACGTTTCCTTTGTAAGCCATTCCTCGCGGGCTTTCTTTTGTTTGAAATGCTGTACTAGCAAAGAAGGCGGACAGGTTTTTCTTAAAAGTAAAAATAATGAGGTTGAGTTAGGAATATTTGAAATACCATGTGTCATATTTCCAGAAGCAATTTTTATAGTGCAAGCTCATTATATTTATTGTATTTCCTCTACAGCTAATATTTGAAGTCGTCCTTAGTTGAGTATTCATCATCTTGTCTTCATTTTTCAGCTTTTTCTGCTACGCACTGTTGGATTAGTGAAAGCAAGTCGAAATTCTTTCTCTACCACGAGAAAATCTGAAGTTAGGAAGTGCATAAAGAGTAGAACACTGTTTAAGTAGTTGTGCTCAACTCGTTTTCGCCTTGTCGAGGCGTTATTGGCACTTCCCTCCAATTATTTCATGTCCTTCTGCAGTCCATAATCGTAAAATTTTGTGACAAGACGAAGCTGCCAATTACATGTGGATCCCATCGACGTCACCGTCCATAATTAATTAACACCGGGGTTCACGCTTCTATTAGGCCTTGGGGACGCCAAGACTTACTCCAATGCGTTTCTTCTTGCGTCTGATAAAGCTCTCCTAAACCTAGACTCTTAAGCGCTAAAACATTTTCGAAATGTCGTTGGTCTTAAATTTACCTGCGCCAGTACTAAGTAGATTCCTGAGCCGTACTACATGAAATGTCCAAACCGACCATTTGCACATTGGTTTGCATATACAAACTTTCTTTTTGCGGCTTAAAGAAATTTTTGGAAGGAGTGATGATAACTTTGTAAAAATGTTCTAAATTTTCTAAAAAAAAGAATATCATCCTGAAACTCTGTAAAATCTGTATGTTAAATCGCATAAGGATTTCGATTTTTTGAATTTGCTTTCATGACGTTTTTAAAATTGTCTCACGGAAATTGCGAAAAATTTGGGAGGTTATCTGAGGTTATCGGTAGTCTTTGAATAAAATTTGAAAAGATTCGGAGTTACCACCTCCATGTCAGTGCTCATAAATTCGTCCGGGATGTGCACATCACCCAGTACAGGGTCCCGCATACATCGGCACCCCCTTCCAGGGTGTAAGGAAATAGCTAGCCAGCTCCCTATTTTTCTTTTCATCATAAATTTGCAGCAAGGTAAGACACGCGTTACCGTACGGAGGTGCTGAATTAGGTTTAGGTTTTTAGGTTTAGATTCTGAATTTGCGGAATCGGATTCTTAAAGAACTACCGATTACTTTTTGTATGTCTTCAGGAACCCAATTTCAGCGAGAATAACGTGGGTCTGAATTCAGTTGCACGTGTTCCACCAGGCTTAATTTTTGAAAAAATTTGCGATTCACGAATACACAATATACTTTATGCTTTTAAATTTTCGCATTATGGTTTCATTATAAATTTACCCCTAAAACTAACCCTAAACTAACTAACTAACCCTTTCCCACCGTTTCTCTAGAAAGCCGGTTTGCTATAAGAGTATTAAAGTTGTTCGAGTAGTATATATTCCTTGGAACCCTGTACTTCGTATTTGCTTTCGTTGTAAAACACAATGCAAAATCTGGTTGTACCCATATACTCTATTTTTATAAAGTTAATCTGGACGCTGGAAATCTAATGTGACACCTTGTCATCCTGTCCACGTCTTTCCAATAAAAGAGAATTGTTTCTCTTTGGAAAGTTTCACTACGGCCTTTGACAAAATCCATAAACATCAAGCTAAAGTCAAATGGAAGGAATTTCATGTGAATTTCAGCGTAATTTCAATCTTATGGAGTTTGAAGCCAAAGGTAATACGCTTTCAACCTCTTTTGTCTTACATAAAACCTTTTTACAGGGTGTGCGTGTGTACTTTGGGAAATTCCATTGGAAAAGCACAGAACAAGAGTGCTCGATCCAACTTTTATCTTTGATGGAAATTGCAAACGACTTCAAGCACCGAGTGCGCTGCCTTCAGGCTCGATATTGGATTTCCAAATCGGGGTTTTCATATCACATGTACATTTTTACTTAAATACCCATTTAGTTTCAAACGTGTAAAAATTCTCATTTGAATCAAAATGAGCAATAAATCTTTTTGGGTTAATTGTGAATTAACTATCAATTTCGTCGTAAAGGATTGTGCAATTTACTTACTATTTAGTTGAATATTGAGAGAATTGCTGCGTCCTTTCCCAATATAATTTGATGCCTCAGAGGCATAGTTTCCAACAGATAAATGCGTTAGATAGCGAATGACTAAGGTCATCCCGTTCAAATGAACTCCGGCCGAAACATTGTCCAACAATTCCTTTCCCTGCATAAATTTTAACCAATTTTCATAAATCTAAAAATTTTAGTTTATTTCGAAATTTTGAGCACTATTTACATTAAGGGGAGTTAAGAACGGTATTCGATGCATATAAAAAAAACATGCAAACGAGAAAATGCAACAGTAAAATCGAGGAGCACGTTAGAAAAAATAATTTTTGAACAAAAGTTTTACAACAAAATATTTCAAAAGTTTTCTGTATTTGATTTTGAAAACTGTTGTCAATCTTTCCGATGGCGGCGTTCGACTTTCAGAATGAATTGAAAATAGGAATTCATTCAACGCATCTGTCAACCCGCCTTTTCTTTTCTTCATCCTGCTATTATTATTTTTCTGAAACAACTTTCCATCTGAGCACTTTCTCGCTCAATAAAACGAAAAGAAAGGTTGTTTCGAGTCTTTACAACTGAAATCAAACTGGATTTTCTTTTCTTTTAGAGTTTCTTTCTCATCCATCACGCAGAGTGAATCAAAGACTTGATTTCCTCGTTTGGTGAAAGCAGATTGCACAACTGCAATATATTAGCTTTCCCTATTGATCTCTGTAGCTGTCTAAAGAACAAAACGACAAAGGTTTCTTTCGGCACGGTCGTGGCACGATAGAAAATACAGCCATGAAAAGCTTTCTCTATTTAGTTGCCAGCGGAACTTAAACAAATATGATGGTCCGCAAAAATTTATTAGTCCTCATTTATATGCAACTTTACTCGTTAAATACTAAATCGATTAATTTGTGCCTAAGTTCAAAGTGAATAGAGGACACTGAAAAGGAGGGGAATAAGGTTCCTTCTGAAAATTCTATCAACACAACCGCAAGAAAATTAAAGGCTCAAAGATCCGTATTTACAATGGCCTCAATCCTCATTCCTGAATGCAATCAAACATCCAAAGAAATTTAAATCATTTCATTTGAGATGCATATTTGAAATAGGCGCCTCAACGGGCTTGACGCCCTGGGTTTTCCATGTGACCCTGAGCTGGTAAATGGTTGAATTTGTCAGAAACTTTCAAAAGGTTACCTGATGAAACCATGTGATTGTATTCAGTGGGGGATTTCCTTTTGAATGACATTCGAGAAGAACTGATTCTCCTTCGGAGAAATTTGTACGTTTGCTGGAACCAAAGCGAAGAACTGCAACAGGAGAATCTGTAAAATGAAGAGATTTGTTTTCGAATCATTTATATTTATTCAAGAGAAAGTTTTTGGGATGATTAACTTTTAATTTTAATTCCATGTGTCATATGTTGATAAAAGCCAATTTTCTACGTTTCCTGCGTGCCGAGAGCATTTCATGAAAACTCATCAAACTAATGCTCCTATTTACACACTAAGCTTCTTTATACGAATGAGAAAATTGAAATTCGGCCTAGTGTTTTACCCCGAGCTTGTCTGAATTTGATTTCAGAGTAAACAATCCCACGCATACCAAACACTCAACTTTGTACAAAATTTAATTTTAAAAACTGGAAGCTTAGTTTACCCTCTCATATGAAGAATTCGGCTACTACAATGCATTATAATTATTTAATTGATGACGGACTTACACAAGATATTCAACTTCCTACCAGCCTCCATAAAACTTTGAGGTATCCAAGGATTTTCGGCTTTGCAAGTTACCAGGGCCTCGTTATCTTCCGGTTCAGGATTGAATGGAATTACGTAAATGCCATGGCTTTCCTCATCAGATTTCTGTACAAAAGATGTTTTTGAAATATTATTTAAAAAAAATATGTTGTATCCAAAAAGGATTTCTTGCTAATTGTAATGGTATGTGGTTAACGAATTTAGGAAATTTGGATATCTCTATCAAGAAACCCAATCTATGTGTCCGACAGGTAATACAGAGGACGTCATAAACTGTGCGGAAACTTTTCCGATTTTCTCTTTTTCAAATCAAATTTCTGAGCAGGTAAATGAAATATTCGAATCAGCCGTCCTATGATAAATTGTTATAGCCTGGCTAACCCGCCAATTGTCTCGGAAATCGATTCGAAAAAAGTGAAAGCGGGGAAAGTTGTACACGCTTTGTGATTCTTTAAGAACTCCAATTCCAAAGATAGTACGAGCCTTTGAAGATGGCTCGGAGAAGCTTTCACCGTTTTGTAAAACGGTTTTCAAAAGACTTATTTTTTGCGTTTCGATTAAGCTGTAGAGGAGTAAACAAATTCAGAAGATAGTAAAGTTAAAATCCTGATAATATTGTTGTCACCAGCAGATCTGCTTTATCTTTTAGGAGCAACCATTTTTGCAGTATATATCTATTTTCTGCAGGATCTATTTTCGGAAAGATTTTTCTTAAAGTGAACTTTGAAAAAAGTAAGTGAC
Organism: Neanura muscorum; assembly: GCA_019775825.1. Taxonomy (NCBI): domain Eukaryota; kingdom Metazoa; phylum Arthropoda; class Collembola; order Poduromorpha; family Neanuridae; genus Neanura; species Neanura muscorum. The sequence goes on along the minus strand of JABASL010000449.1, from coordinate 3,433 downwards.
TGAGGGTATTGTTTGCGGTAAAAGTAAAGCATTCAATGATTTTGAAAATGGAAGACACGGCCTTAATGCTGGTGTTGCAAAAGATGAGTAGAATGGTAAGTGGAACTTTTTGGATTATTTGAGCAATGCTTGATGTTTTTTGTTTGTCTGCTGTGCTTTCTCAGAATAGACAATAGAAACATCAAATCGAAGAAATGGACTGATGCAATCCTACAAGCTGAGTTAGGTAGCCCGGGGGCCTAACATCTTCACCTTCTGTTTCTTCAGAGTGAAAGCCTTGTTTGATTTACACGTCCCTTCTAAAAGCTTTGCCCACTTGACATTATTTAGAGAGAGTATGGTGCGCAGGTATGGAGAGAAAATTGGTTAATGTATTATAGTTATTTTGGTCTTAGGAATTGTTTGAATAAAGTAAGCCTTCGCTGATTACGCTTTGAAATCTTCCACCAATTCTCTTCTGTAGTTTCCAAAATTCCAGTTTAACGGCGGGATAAGCTCCTTGCGTTCGACAAGTGAGGTTGTAGTCGACTCCCGCTGTCATCTGATCTGGCACTTCTACTTCGATATGCTTCACTCGGGCTGAAAGTATTGTCAAACGTAGTTTAGAAAAGTGGGAGGTTTCAAAGGATTTTCAAACATGGGGTTCACAGGGCCAAACAACTCAACGCGGCAGGAGGCTCTAGCTTGTGACTTGACAATATGTTGAATTCCAATTCAAATCACACTAGGGATTGTGCTTACGAGTATTTTCTTTTCCATCATCAGAAATGGCAACAAAGGTGACAATTTGATTAACTTCATCTCAACAATTCTACAAGGCAACACAAAATTCTTAGTAGAATTGGCAAAAGTCAAATGTTGTCGATTTGACTTTTGAATCAATTTGATCAATCAATTTGGATCAATTTAATTTATCAAGCGGCTGCACGAAAATAACGCCCAAAAATTGATTAATCTCCGAATTGTTTAAAAATAAATAATCTGCTGGAAACGACTGTAGCTTATTTTTTCAAGATCAAATATCAGGTCACACGGACCTTTCTGGGTTTCTTGGAATTTTTTGATTTTTTTTATGTAATTTTGGCAAAAAAATTTAAATACCCAGTTTTCATTATTTGTAGAGTATTTACAAAGTGTTTGTCCAGCATTGTAGAAATTTATACTAACGTCCGTTGTTGGCTGTTTATATTATGGCGTTAACCAAAAAGAACTTCACAGGGCTTAGTGAAATCTGGATATAGGGGCATTGCGAAAGCAAAGGGAAAGGGAGAGGAGGACAATAAACAAGCATGAAATGGTTTCCTTTGGTTTCCTGGCCCTAAGGTAGGCAGAAACTAACCGAACATGACACTTTTCTCCCTCTTTGCACCGCCACTAACTTAATTGAGTTGTGGAGATTAGTCGCCTAGTCACAGTTCATAGCTCCTAAATTTCTACTCTAGAAAATATCTATTTTAATCTGCATAGAAGCCCAGACTTCAGAAAGTTGGTTTCTGAAGTTTGATTACTGAAAACTGGTGAAAGTGGGAGTAGAGTTTGGCTTTTGTTAGGATCGAATTAGAAAAAGTTACTTACAGTAAACTTCGAAGTTGACTCGATGTGAAATTGGTTTAGTTTCGTTATTATTTGACGCTTGGCAAGTGAACAAGTCGTGGCTGTGACTTCTGTCTAAAACGCTGATTCGTAGTTCGTTGGCAACGGAGTCATTTCCAGCCACAGCATAACTATAGTCAACCACTGACCCATTCCGATACCAAAACACTTCTGGAAATGGTAAACCTACAGAATTTTACACAAATATTACGCAACAACAGACACATTCCTCGTGTTGTCACATTCCATTATAAGTTTTCTTATAGGCTTAAACAAGTTTGTTAAATCAATACTCCGACTCAAACAAAAACTTTGCGTAGCGTTTTAAAACTCTCTGAAATAGTTGTTGGAACACGAGAAACTTTGGGCAACAATTTCTAATTGTTAGAAATATAATTAATTTTCTTTTGTATCCAATTAACACATTTCTCTCAACTGCGTGTCAAAGTGCAGAGTCCCTCTCTGGGATCAAACGACTTCAATTTGTCGTTCCAACTGCTAAATTTTGAAAACAAAGACTTTTGATGATTACACTCTTCACTTTTTCTTTTTGCTAGAGAAAAAAGTGAAAGTAAAATAATTTGTTTCTCACGAGGCATGAAATTTCCTGAGAAGGGGTTTTTGTTGTTAGAAGAGACATGAATGAAACAAAGGGATGTCAAGTACTTTCTAAGGGCGTCGCTAGGCTTATGGGAGGAAAGTCATGAGATCATCCTTGAGTTTTCAAGTGGTCTCCTCAATTTTTCCCCATTCTAACTTCACAAGAAATGCTAAGCACGTTCATCAGACGAAGAAGTGAGCAGTAGTGTTCTCGTTGAAGAAGAGAAAAAATAATACAAAAAATGGAAGGAAGTAGGAGAAAGTGGGTGTAGAATGAGAAGAGAAAAGAGAAAGTGGAAATCCTCTCACTGCATTGCAGATTTCTTTTTCTTTTCCTCATCTTTTCAAATCCTAGACTCAAACTTCATTGATATGTGGATGAGGTTCTCATCTTCTGCCGGATATCATTTCGAACGTTAAAGTGTTTCAATTATTAGCTGGGATTTGTACCACCAGACAATTTTACAACATTTCCAGTTTTGTTGCCTTACGGTATAAAGGAAAAAGTGTCATGTCTCACACTAAAAGGATTTTTTTTTAAATTCTTACCCCCAAAGGCTGTACATACAATGCTAACATTTTGTCCTTCAATATATGGACCCATGTAAGTAATGTCCGTTGACTGGAGTCCTGGATTCGATGCTCTGGAACTTTCCTGGTCAGAAATTGGTTGTGAGTCAGCAATGACCTGGATTTCAAGGCGAGTTGGAGGCTCTAGAATCACAAATCAAGGACGCTGAATTTGAAACGTTTAGGATTTGTGAAAAATTTGAACAAAAGTCCTGTTTTTGTAATTTCCTAGGAGAGTTGGTTGGAAGCTTACGAATAACGTTGAGACGAATGAGATTGTTCGTGGTTGGTGAATTTTTGTAGTCAATGCGACAGCGGTATACACCAGAGTCTGATGCCTTTAAGTTTCGAATAAGTAGAGCAGGCGGACGAGTCGAGGGACTTAAAGATGTCCTGGATGGGACACGGAAATGAAGCCGGAGACCAAACTCATTTCTCACTGGCAAATGTTTCACTGCCTCGCCCTCGATTCGTCCATCATAACTGCACAAAATTACAAAATAACTTCACTTCCTGCGTTTAACTTACTTTCACATACGCTGTGGCTTTATAAAAAGTGGCACTAAAAGCTCCTAATTCTTGAAATACCACACGCACACAAAATCGGAGTGTGACATGTGTCAGTGTTAAGAAAAATGTTACAAAATATTCTACAAGGGTTAGTGGAAAA
>JABASL010000448.1:0-17396 GCA_019775825.1 Neanura muscorum | reverse complement strand
TATGGCATGGAACCTTGTAGGGTAAGTTTTAGGATTAGTGTAATAAATTAAGCTATTTAACCCTAAAACTTACCCTAAACCTAACCCTAAACAGTAACTCTGAACTACATTCAGTGAATTTTTTTCTCTAAGTATGGACTCAAAGAGCGGGCGCGACTGTCTAGTGATTCGTTCTGGATTGCATGGTTTGTGAATACTTTTTCCAGGTTTTACCCTGTTACACAATGGACACAAAATAATGACCTGAGAAATACAAATCTAGAGGTCAAAGTTTGGCGCATCGGAAAGTTGGACGTTTTGTAAAGGTTTACGGCTGGAAGCTGTTACTGAATTTAGAAATTCTCAATACGTTGAAGCAGATTGGTTAACTTTAGGTTTGGCCAAAGTTGAAGCTATTTAAACGACTGAGGTCACTGGTTAGGGTTAGTTACGGGTCAAAGTTCGATTAATTTTGGTTCGATTACATTCATGATCCAGTTTTTATCCCAGTTAATTTGACAGGTTGATCCAAGATTGAAGTGAGCCGGGAGGCAGTAGTTTGTCCTATTTCAATATAAGACTCCATGAATAATTATTTTTTTGAACGTTCACGGATTCAGAAAACGGAGGCTGTGGGGCGGTGGGGTTGATCTTCCCTCCAGCGACCTATGATTTTGGTCTTTAGTCTCCTTAAATCCAAAGGTTAATTCCCTTTTATCCGCTGCCAAACTGTCAATCACGAGATTCCGAACTAAGTCCCCTCCCCTCTAAAAAATAAGAAGAAAAAGGTATATCAAGGCTTAACTCTCATCAGTCCAAGGCTCATTGAATCTGAATCAAGGTCCACGGTGGTCCACGTTCCACAGTGCGTCTTCCTTCAACATTAGAAAAGAAGTCGACAATTTGAGGCTTGCGACGCTTGTCACCACCCACGGTCCACCTCGTTCAAAATCCTCATCACCAAATGTAACTTGGTAACAAAGAAAAAGTGACTCTTTTGATCCATGATTTACCTACATGAGGCAATTTCGTTCTTTTTAAGTGAAGCTTCCAAGTCAGAAGGGGGTCTAATCCCCTCATTATTAAAACGAATCCTCATGGCAGGAGCATTCAGAAGACTCATGGCAGGGGCAGGGGACACGCTCCTGCTCCATATCCAGGAAGTAAAAGTATTAGTTACATGACGATGACAGAGTAAGGGTTCAGACCCTATTGACATCCCTGACCCTACTGGGGTTCAGGGATGGTATGCTTCAGATGTTGGTAACTGCAGATGTAGGGGTCAGTTGTTTCTGGCCAAGAAAAGTTTAGGGTGGGAGTTAGGATGGTGGCACATTTCAGTGGGGCGTAAGGTTTTGGAATTTGTGTTTGAAACTTTGACAGGAGCACGTTCAGGCTCTTCTGGTTCTTTATTACTTTCACTTCGCTGAGCCTCGACTTTCTCCGCCGTGATTAAGAGAAAGTGCGAGGAGGAAAGCAGGAAGCAGAGAGGTGGAAGTAACGACGACTCCTTCATCAAGGAATCCAGATTTTAGTCCATTTTAGGTTTAGTTACAAACCTTGTATAAAGACAAAAAGCTTGGATCTCACAGCCCCCAAAATGGGGGCTGTGTGGGCCTTATCCCACCCACCCCTAATGCCAACACTTTCACTTTTCGGATTCCTTATTTATAAATCATCCTCTTTTACTCATCTAGCCACCCTCGAGATACTGCCAAGTACGTCCAGTATTGCCCGGTTATGGCCGCCAAGTATTGGGGTGCGGTGGGAGCTTCGTCGTTATCCTAGTCGATCATTATTCTTGATGATTCCATAGGGTTAGTGACACAAAATCTAAAAAATAGAACATAGTTTTAACAATATTGTAAGAAAATTATGTTAAACTAGATCAAAATGTGTTAAAGTAAATATTTAAGAATCAATCCATTAGGGATTGTGTCAAGGCAGTCATGTGCCTTACCCCTCTGCCTTTTTCTATTTTGAACAATAGAAAAAGGGGTTAGAAGTTGACACAAAGAATTAAGATCAAAGATCCAGAAAATTCAGGGGACAAAAACGTCAGCCTACTTTTTTTTTAAATTATCATCATTCACACTATCAATGCTTCCTGACTCTCGCGCTCCTGTTTCCTAATATTTTCCCTAACTTTTATCATAAAACTTACGTGGATTCAACATTTTTTCCCACGGGAATTTTCATAATAATACTATTGTATTAGTTCATCAATTTTACAGAAATTTCACAGAAGATTAACTTTTTAAAAATTTTAAGGAATCGTTTTTACCGAAGTTTCATAACTTCTTTATTAGTCCTTTTGAAATTATTTTTGAATTATTACAAATCAGTTCAGGCGCAAAAACATTAAAAGTAATAACAAAAGGAGATAACATCATGGAATGTAAAACGCCAACACGCGAAAATTAGAAATTAAAAATGGCCTCCATTATTATCAAAGTAAACTTAATAATAATTATTATTAATTATTATTAACGAGGACCTAACCATTAAATTCAGATCAGTACCCAGTGTTAAGACACAATCACTTGCCTTTGTTAAATTAGTGATATGGGGTATAACTTGAGATCAGTTTGTTAGTAGTAACTTTTACATTCAATTTTTCAAAATTAATTAATTATTAATTGCACTTCCATTCTCTGAAAATGCATTGTCAAATGACTCATTACAAAAGAAAATCTTAAGAATTAATTTGGTGGGTTAATAAATTACAATTAGGTCAATTATTAAAAACCCGTTGGTTCAAATCTAAAATTTTGAAATAATTTGAACTCTTTTAGTAAAAATTAGTTAAGCTTTACACTTGCTTGTTGTTATGCAATGTAGAACCATCTAAATGTTGATTAATCTATTTTCAAGTTAACAAATTAACAACATCAAATGGAAACAGTGTAAATTGCGCCGCATAATATTTTTTTATCGCAATCTAACCAACATTTTCGAAACGTTTTCATTATCTCCGTAGTCAAGTCCAGCTCGACTCCATTTCGAGAAGGCTTTCATACAAGGAGGAGGAAAAGAAGACAGTTAAGAAGTGTTCATTTTCTAATTAATTTTTGTTGGAGGAAGTGATGTTTTCAACTTCTACTTCGTTCGTTGTTATCAGTCCGGGATTTTCCTCCAATACTTTTTCACACGCATTCAATATTTTCTTATTTAATTCTTCTCCAGTATGCTCAGAAGCCTTTATCCAAACTTTGAATCAATCAAGCGCTGAAAGTAGAATGTGCAGTTCTCGGAAAGCATGGCCTGGTTTTCCTTGTAGAGTTTGTCGTTTCAATGCAAATGCCCGGATATTCACCAAATGCTTGTAACACTCCAGGCTCTTGTTATATCTACATTTTAAACAAAAAAAATGAAAATTATATTGACTATTTAAAACCATGCATAAAAAATTTTGAATTCAAGTTTCGCTATCACATTGAAATTCTGAAAAATTCGACAATTCAAACCCAATTTCAAGCAACAGCTCCCAATTTAAACCCAATTTCAATCGCAATTTCAAATAACAGCTCCCAATTTCAACCTACCGCTCCCAATTTCAAGCAACAGCTCCCAATTTCAATCGCAATTTCAACCAACAGCTCCTAATTTCAACCAACAGCTCCCAATTTCAAGGAACAGCTCCCAATTTCAAGGAACAGCTCCCAATTTCAACCAACAGCTCCCAATTTCAAGAAACAGGTAATAATTCCAATCCCAATTTCAAGAAACAGGTAATAATTCCAATCCCAATTTCAAGAAACAGGTAATAATTCCAATCCCAATTTTAAGAAACAGGTAATAATTCCAATCCCAATTTCAACTATAAACTACGTTTTAGTGGATTAATTGTGTCAACCATTTTCTGTCTCGTTTCAACCCTCACTCCGAATTCTGTTTCTGAAATTTCGATCCTAACAAGTCTAATTCCCATTCTTAAAAATCAGAATTTAAACTTTTTGAAATTTAAATTCAATGCTTACATATTCAAAGGCTGTATTTAAAATTTTTCTAATCTGGAATTCATAAACTAATTTAACATTAAGGTCTTGCAATAGTTTAAGGTAATTGTTTCCATTGTTCGTTTGGTTTTTAAGTGGATTTGGATTTACTTTTTTGAATTTTGAGAGTCCATTCATCTTTTTTTCTTATAACAATGTCAAAAGTAAACATTTCTTTCAAACGAAAAGATGCCTAAAAGTTGTACTTGTTGAAAGCCGTTTAGTAAAGTGAAAATTTCCATCATAATGGTCATACAGACTTTTTGAAGCTATGGATTTGAAGAATCTAGGCACATGGGCAGTAGACGTAAGAGTGAGTGAATGAAAGTAGCGTGGGAGACGATAGTCGTTTTATCTTCTTAAGGAGCTTAGAGCTTAAGGGCATCAACATCACAAGAATCAGGAAATGATCCAAAAGGAAGACAGATCTTCTTAATGTGAAAGCATTAGGCGGATTACAGGTAAAGAAGATGAAGAGATCTTTCTTCCAAGGAAAAAAAAACTTCTTTCTTAATCACAATTCAACAACAAACAGATTCATTCAATCTAACAACACTCTCATTCTGATTTCAATCATGTTGTACTTAGAATTATCCTGTGAAATCCTAGGCGACAGTCACCCCCTTCCAACTACTCACCATCACATCCCTCCGACATGGAGACATCTCTCCTACGAGCCAAAGTATCCCCGCTACGAGCAGAAGCATCCCTGCTTTGCCCTGTTTCGGGGATCCTTCGAAGCGGGTCATCGGCTGGCTTTCTTAAAAAAGGCCTCTCAAGTCCCGGGTCCCTCTTTGACAAAAGCGCCGGCTTTGAATGATCTTGATCAAGGAGATTGATCCCTTTTAATATCACATCTCCATCACTAAACAGAGAGACATGGATAGGACATTCATATCTGATTTTTCCCCAAATAGGAACCAAATAGGACAACGAATACACACAAATACACTTCAATGCTTCTTCATCTTTTATACAAACCTTACGACAACGACAACGACGAACGACAATGTCACCCTCCCTATCCATTTATTTTCTCCCCCTATTTTCTCAATTACTAAAAAAAACCTCTTTACGCTGCAGCAGCGCGCTGCTGGAGAAAACCTAGCTAAGGATGAAAACCTAGCTGTGGAGTTAGTTCTCAATGAAAAATGCTACTACACTCACTCTTAAAAAGTTGTGTTCAAAAGCAAGCCGACGCCGCCGCTTCTTAGAAAAGTGCCGAAAGGAATAACAAATCCAACCCTCTTATTTTCCGCTTTACTCCTCTAGAATTATCCCAAAGACAGTTACAAACGAAACACAAAATAATTGCAAGTGACATCCAAGTTGGTAAATAAAAGTAAATAGACGAATTCGACCCAGCCAAGGCAATTGAGCACCAATTTGACAGCACGTTGCTACTCGGTAACATGTGCTCATTTTTGCAAGCACATGGTGTCACCTCACCTGACCACCAAAATCTTCACCTCCAGAATGACAATCTGCCAATTCCTGCACGCACACGCTGCTACTTAACCCATAAAAGAGGACAAAAGTTTAGGAAAAAGCTAATTCAAATGCTATAATTTCCTTTCCACATGAACATTACAAAAGCGCATAATAAGAGACAAGACTCACAAAATGTTGTCCTCACTAACTTGACAGTCTCACGCAATGAAATGCCTACCATTGTTTTTAGTATCACCAAAAAGGCCCTTAAATTCTGGGAACTAAACCAAGGGAGAAACCGTAGGAGAAACTACCTTAAAATTATTTTACTTTCCCCGCCCCTTTCCTTCCTTGTTATTTGTTAGTAAAATCAAAAAGTTTACCTAACCTAACCTAGGCAAATAATACCACACCGGTAGCAGCAGTGGCGGTCTCCACAATTCCATTAAGAAATTAGAAGGCCCAAAACCCTGAGTTTTACGTTTGAAACCAGCTACGTTCAACGTTAAAATCTATGCATGCGTTTTAAGGCTCTCTGCCCCACCGCCACCATGTGTGAGAGTGAATTGCGGTTTTCCAAATTGTAAACATAAAATTAGGCTACTGAGTACAGGGAGGACTTTCCAAGAAATCCGGAACTTGGTTTTGGTTAAGTTACTACTTCACCTTTACCACAATTTACAATAGAATTTAAACAAGGATCCTTAAAAAAGTGAATTTTAAGTTCTAGGTTAAGCATATAAGGTTTTGGTTTGTGGTATTTCCCTTCCTCTTTCTCTCGTGGTTTTCTTAACTCCCTTTGCCCTTTCCCCTAAGATTTTTTTTTTTCGAATTTTGTTCTGAAAAAATGTTAAAAAATTATATGAATGAAAAACTTACCGTTCTTCCCGAGAAATATCAACTCCAACTGTTTGAATCGGGCTTTCAATATTCGTTTTGATAACGGTTGCAAAACTCTTCAAAATCAGTCGTAGAGCTTCACATCCAACGAGCATGTGCCTAGAATTAAAAAAATCAAGATGTTAGGAACTAATAATGCCAAAAGCCAATTTTATCACGGCACATTTAGTTAGGTTTAGGGTTAAGGTTAGTTTTAACCGCCCTGGAATAAAGAATGTGCCCGACGATTGAACTTCAGAAATTTTTTGACGTATGGCAGTTGATCACATTTTTTTAAACGGCAGTTAAGTGTAGCAGTGTAGCAATTTGCCTTAGTTTTTGCTCCCGAGCAAACGATGAGCATCTCAGAAAAAATTGCATTTCTTAAATGAAGTAAAATCAGTCGAAAAAAGACTTTGGACATCAGTTGCAGGTTTTTCAAAAAAAATTCAAAAATTTTCAAAATCTAGACAATGGAAAGTAGAGGAAGAAGCTTTTTCATAATTCATAAGGCGACTTAAAAGTTGAGAAGACTTTTGTTCAATCGTCTTAAAAATCCACCCCCAGAATTATCTGTAACAATCAACTAACTGAAATTTATGACACTCCTCCGCTACATCATCATGTGACCTAAACAAACCTAAATTTCAAAATGTTTAACAATAAGCCAGTTAAAAATTTTATCCACACTGATGGTCAAAATCTTAAGCACCGAGGGTCACAAAAATTATGAGAAACCCTTTGAGGGAGATACAATTTTAGCATGGGACACTGCACATTTTGAACAGAACGAAGGGGGCATGGGCAATATATAAAACCATAAAGATGAAAAATAAATTTTCTAAAAAAACGCCACCCGGCTCCAAAACTTTTTCGTTGAGCGGGTGGGTATCTTTTGCCCGCTGTCCCTATAAGCTTTCATCTCCAACCTCATGATGGCAGCCAAGCCTCAACAGATCCTAAATCTAGAACAACCTCCTAGAATAGGAGTCGTCTACAAAATCCAGGGACCACGACAAATGGGTTTTGATTAGCATCTTTTGAAACTGAATACTATTTCAAAAGGACCAGAAAAAACATCATGGCTGCTCTAGATATGGCTTCCTGTCCCAAACAAATGTTCAAACAAGCCAAACATATGACAAACATCAACAAGGTTTGACAATCATGACATGCCAGAGAGACCAACCCAATATTTTTGAAAAAGTCTTTATCATACAAAACGATTCGAAACGATTGGTTTCAAAAGAATAAAAATTGTCAACCCTTTCTAATTCAAAACAGGACGCATACAATGGCAACAACGACAAACGTATTTAAACTCAGGGCTCTCCAAGGATAAACACTCCACAAGGGGTCACGGATTTTGCTGCAAAAAACGGGGAATTTTTGGTTTACAAACCCAGTTAATAACTTCTAAACCAGCGTAACCCTAACCCAACAAAGTTAACCGGGTTAACCCCTGCCCTAACCCTATGAAATTTGGATACCTTTTGATTTGACACCCATTTGATACCAAACGAGTGTCATCCATGTTAACCCTTAACCCTAAAATAAACTGACACCGAATTACTGCTATTCTTGTCTGCGTTCAACTTTCGAAACCAAATTTTGAGCTATCCTTTTAAAATTTTCAAGTAAGTTAAAACTTAATTTAGAATTCCAGTCACATGAGCCGTAATTGTAAATGGTTTTGACATTGGATCGTGGTTCTAGTGTTCCTTATTAAATTTAGGTAACTCAAGCTTTCTTTTTGCTAAGTGGTATGTGTCATATTCCATTTTCATTTCTAAGTGCTTCCTCTCCCTTAGGAGGTGCAGAGTGTATTCATAGGTTTCCCTTAAGATAGGATAATTAGATAAATGCTCTTGATTGACAAGAAGGGTTGGACTTATTTTGGTAGGGTTCTTCACTAGAGGGGCGGTTACCCGGGACATAAAAACCAAAAACCCGAAACACCCTCTGCCCTTCATCTCTCTCCCCTTCTGCCCAATGACAATTTACCAAACAATCTCAATTCTAAAAAAGGAACGAAGGGTAGTTTTTCTAAATCAACAAAACCTTGGAGCTAGCTAAACCCAGAGCTAGCAGCGGCCGTACAATATAAATGGAGTGTTCTCAAAAATCAAATCCGGATGATGGAGAAAAGGAAAGTAGGATAGACACACCACGGATTATTACCCGTCAAACTCCAGTGCCCCCGAAAAAAACTACCCACTTCAGAAAGTAGTAGTAGAGATAGAGAAACATAGTACAGAAACAAAGTACAGAAATTATTAACGATTCACTGGAAATCATTGTCATCATGGACGACAAACGGACGGAAGGGAAGAAAAATAGGGTCGGTCGCTGGGGTCAAAAATTGATACGACAGAACGGAGGGGCAGGGGGAAAATCTAANAGGGTCGGTCGCTGGGGTCAAAAATTGATACGACAGAACGGAGGGGCAGGGGGAAAATCTAAAAACTAGAAAATGGATTCTACTCGTCTCGCTTCAGACAACATTAATCTAAAATTCTTAACTTGAGAAAAAAGTAACCATAACTGGTACTGTTCTAGGTCAAGAATGGCAACAACGATGGTAACATGTACCATTACTGCGAGCTTAAAAAAAACCCGAGTCACGACATCATCCATCATACGTGACTACGCGCGTTTTGGTTGTAGTTCAACGCCATTCAATATTTTTGGATTCAAGAAGCTGTGATAACTGTTTCGCAAATAGTTTCGTGTCCAAATTTTGAGCGCGTCTAAAAGTGTTGACAAGAGACTTGTTGTAATTTAAAATTCTACCTACAAAGGGTTGTTGGATGGCTGAGATAATTAATTTAGTGTCCTCTGTTTAATTACTGAAATCGTCAAGCTCAAACTTCTATTTTGAATAATGTCAAAATCCTGTCGGAAATGGGCGTAGGAGTTTCCGTATTATTTCTAAAACTTTTTCTAAACAAAATGATCCCAAAAATAACCAAAAATTGAGCAATGGGGACTTTTATAATTTCCTTTTTGAATAATGCATGATCATACGGCCGCCGTGCATCCTAACGCAAGTTCTACAGATAAATGTTTCGTGCTACGGTCAATTCTTGTTCAATTCCGAAAAGTTAATACAAAGATCAACAGACAAGGAAGAACATATGGATCAATTACAACGAAAACACCAAGGGCCTCGTTCAAAGTCCCTTGTCTAACCCTTTTTTCCATTCTTTACTCAATTTATACAAGAAATCAAGACATTAAGGGCCCAAGAGTCAGTTTTTCTGAGTTAAAAAAAGTAAAAGTAAGGGAGGGTAGCGGAAAATTAATGAAAAAGGAAGTCATAAAAATTAAACAAAGAGGACGGAAGAGATAGAAAAAGTGAGAGAGTATGGAGTTGTATCCCTTCTGTCGGTAGGATTCTCTTAAATATCCGAAAACGCTTCTACGAACAACAACAAATTATCGCTTTAAAAGATGAAAGCGATTAGCTTAACCTTCACCGCCTCAAGTCTATTAACAATTTTTGTATGAACAAACTCCAGGAGGGTATCAAATAACAGCCAACCTTAATTCTACAGTAACCTAAAAAACAAGAAGGCTCTCATAAGATAAACATCTCAAAAATCCATAAATTTTTCAAACACCCCCAAAAATAAAATCCATTTTGATTCTACAGCATAGAATCCATACTTTCCATGCTCGATTTTCACGGTTTCAGACGTTTTGAAAAATGCTTGATGCACTTCGAATTTCATGCATTATTACCGAATTCGAGAAACGTTCACTCAAGGTTGGCAACTTACAAAAAGTTTGGTTAAACTTGGCGTAAGTTTTTTATTAAATAAACTTACGCCTCATATCTGCTTTGGAGTAATTCCAGAATTGGTGGCAGGAGAGTCACACACAAGTCCAGATTCCAAATTGACCTGAAAGAGAACAAGAAAACGTATTATAAAAATCCCACACAGAAATCAATTTCAATTCTTTACACATGAGCGAGCAGAGAACAGAACGCAAGAACTTTGGATACTTTCCCAAAGTTGAAACTTCGTTTTCATACGTTTTGTCGTCGTCAAAGGCAAAATCCGAGGATTTTGAGTGGCCTAGCCTAAATCCTTGATCTTAAAAGTTTAACGACTCTACGGCATACTCCTACGACACTTTCAGATATTACAAGTTGATTCTAGTCAGGTATTGCCATTAGAGAAACAATTTGTGACATCTTAAGTGAGAAAATTGGATTGAAAATGAAAGGTATGGGGGTTTATAAGTGAGATGCCGCCGTACTATTGAAAAGAAAAGAAATTCAGGCCATGTGTATTTTACAAAGTAACAATCATACAATTTAAGATTCCTAAATAAACTTCTCATTGCTTTTTCAAGACTTGGGTTTTAAAAATCTCAATCCAAAAAAGCAATTGTATTCATTCCATCATTACAAGTTTCAATCCACAACTGTAAAAAAAACCAGAAGTATCATAAAACTTTCATTTCAGTAGTCCTTAATTATGATCAACAAAAAAACGAATAATATTGTCATCAAAATTTTATCTTTCAAACAAAACCTGTCTTCATGAGACACAGTTCATTTTCTCAGTAAGAGCAAACAAACTAAAGGTAAAAGTAATTGAGGTAATCAGTAAGTCACGTCTTGGGTTGGAATAAGTATGATTACTACTTTTAAAAATCACTTCTACTCCCTAAACTACTTTATTCAAGACTTCTGAACTTTACTGGTTTCCATTCCATTTTGTACTACTTCGACGCCATTTAAAATAAATTCAAGTTTAAAGCCCACAAAACAAATATAAACTTCTAGTTTGAGTTTGAACCCACACTTGAATCATATAAGTGAAATACGAGGCATAATTTAACTATCAACGCAGTAGAAGTCCAAGTTCGATCACACGATTCAGAGCGAGAATCGCTGCATTTATATTGTATCATTTGATACACCGCGATATTTTGTAGTCGATTTTGCTCGATTTGACCCGAGCCAAACCGACAACGAATAGTTCGTTAAGCCTTGAGTATAAACAGAAATGATTTGTTCATCCTGGCTAATTTAACAGCCAGTATCTGTTAAATGTTGATTGAAATGTTGTTTAATTGAGTAATTTCAGCTTACGGTCGAAGGATTAGAACTGTCAAAATGTCAACCATGACTGCGACATCTTTTAAATCCGCAGCAGCTTCAACAGCAGCCTAAAAATTAAAAAAAGTTAAGAGTTAATTACCACTGCGAGAAAAGAACGTGCTAAAAAATTTTAGGTACGCATTACGCTTAATTTTTTGTATGAATATGGTAGGCTTTATTAACACTACCACCCACACATCAATTAACATCTTTTTTTTACCTTAATATCCTTGGAGTGCCAAATATTGAAAATAAAGCGAAGATTCCTTTGGCGAGTAGAAAGTACTGAAAGGATTTGTTGATGTTCTTTGTACATGTTTATGAACAGACTTGATTCATCAATGTCCAAATTATGAACTCCACCTTGAAATGCAAATTGAGCCTTCTTCTGGAAAAAAAAAAGACAAAATAATCAATTCATTCCAGTTTTTTAGAAATTCTCAGAAGACCAATTTCTGAAGCAAGACATATTTGGAATTTCAAATGAAATCGGAAAAAAACATCAATTATAATTCGTTTAACACAAATTAATTCCAATTTTGGACAAGAATAATCCAAGTTTGAAGGGCACCTTCAAATTTGTAATATTGCAGCCATAGTATTGCTTAAAAATTATTATCTGAAGGTACTTAAGGTTAATATTGTTTGGGTATGTTTTTTGTGGCTTTCGTATTCGATTTCTTACAGGCAGAAAATCATCAATGGCAAGTCCACTCGGTTTGTCCATGGAAATTGGCACAAAGTCATCCATTTGAATTTTATTTTTGCTAAACTCATCACTGAAATCAGTCTTGGAGGAATTGTAATTATTTCTAAGTGGTTCGCTAGCAATGGGCGGTGGTTTGAGCATAGACTTATTTTGAGATTGAGCTAAGGATCGTTCAGGACTTCGTGGAATGGAATTGTTCCGTTTGGAATATGGCGTTGAACCACCCCCACTACGCTGATCTCCTCCTCCTCTCCCGTGATTTGAAACGGACGATAAGGATGACTCCGATGGACTATGCTTCATTCCGCTGCAGATATGAAAATCAGTTATGCATCAGCAAAACTCACTTAGTTTCAAAACAATTTTAAATATTTTCAGCTTTTTCAAAATTACCGCGGTGGAGCGTGAATTGTTTGTTGCTGATGGTAAACAGGAGGAAGACGCGTAGTTTCCATACTTCTAGAAGATGGTGGTCCACTACTACTTGAATCATCACTAAATGAATTCTGTCTTCCATATAAAAAATCTGGACTTCTACTTCGATTCATATGTGACTGAGAATATCTTGGTGGTGAGAGTGATGCCGGAGTTGTTGTCACAGATGGAACACTGCCACGGCGCGGTGAGTCAGGTGACTCGTCTTTTCGTACGGTTCGTGTGGTGACAAACTTGAAACGGGTTACACCCTTCTTTGAAGGTGGTTCTGGCCTTGGAGATTCTGGATCTGTTCCAGTCGAGTGAGATAAGCTGGATGAGGGTTCTGTGACAAAGCAAAAAATATTGACAAAAATTCTAAAACGCTTGTCATTGCGTTTCAAAAAACGAAATTTTGACATATTAGAGTTAATCTTTTACCTTCATCCGTAGGAGGCATAAAGTCTTCAGGCGGAGGCGTTCGGTTCACTGTCCGAAAATAATAGCATGAAAAGAGAGGTAAAATAAACTTTATACTTCTAGTCTTTCCCTAAATTCCTTGAGATCCTTGATTTGCATCAATTCCCATAAATTGTGAGTCAATTATTTATTTACTACTCGTACTATTACTATCTCAACTTACAATCTCTGTGAGGATGAAATACTTGCTCAAAGTTACTTGGCTCAATCTCAGAGTCTTGAGTAAAAGAATCATCTTCCATTTCCGTTGCAGAACGCACAGCGGAATCATCATTGATCTTCATTGCATGTCTATTAAATTGAAAAAAGTTAATTCCCATGTCATTCATGCTAGTTTTTCAAATGCTCCGCCTTTTCTCGTTCTTTGACATAATCTTACAGTGAATCTTCGAATTCTGTTGATCGAGCCGTATTGAAATTCTTTCGTAACGAATGACCAGTATGAATTGGAGCACGATCTCTGCTTGACTTTCCAATAGGTTGGACACGACGGAGATCCACAACAAAAATGGACACGTTCGTCATTTGTGTTGTAACTCCAATCTAAACCAAAACATAATCAATTTCTGCATTTCAATGTTCACCCAAATAAACATCAGCTCAAGCTGAATTTTTTAGCTGAATTTTTTTGAGCTACCGCTGTCCAATAATTACTGAAGACAAAAAGGTCAACGTACGAGTTGTTCCTGAGCTTGGATAGCAATGTCTTGAATTTTGAGCCAGGAAGTAGGAACGCTGTCGATGACTTCTGATGGTTCCCAACCGTGAACACGCAAGGCATCAGGTGACGCAGCAAATAAGCAACTTCCATTCGGATGAAATGAAATACATCTAGAAAATTAAGACAAGACATAATTAATTACTCAAATGCTCATCATCACCTCTTTATCCACTACCATCATCATGGTCACATTTTCTTAGTAAATCATTAACAAACTTAACAAACTTGACCTACTAAAAGTGGACATCAGGTACATTATACTCTTAACAGTAGGAATTCTGTGATGAAAAGAAATTCCAACCAAAATCTATTCAAATTGTGACAACCATTTAACTGTACTTTTTCTTGTTAACCAAATATGGAATTTAATCCTTCTTCGTTGGAGACACACAAAGTAAAATCAAAATAATTAAAATTTGATCCAAAATTCCACAATCAAGGAACGGATTCAAAAAAAAATCGTACCAAATTGACAGGATACATCTCACTTCAATTCAATCTTCAACTAAGATACAAATAACATGGAATGAAACAAATATTTTTTTGAATGTCGTTTTTGTTTGACATAGTACTGGGCTCCATTGGCAAAAACAGGCTAAAATCAAAAGTGATCCCTGAATTAATTGAATGGGTTAATTTCTTTTCCCTTAAGAATATTTCTTTTTATCATAGTATTGGGCTCCATTGGCAAAAAAAGACTAAAATAAAAAGTGATCCCTGAATTAATTGAATGGGTTAATTTCTTTTCCCTTAAGAATATTTCTTTTTACCTCAAAGCACGAATAAAATCTAAAATTACCTCAAATATTTTTCAACGTAAAAATTGTAACGTATGAATAAAAATTTGAAGGTCTTTATCGTTCTCTGATTTCGGAGGAATTTTCTCGGATTTCTGGGAGAATGAGGAATTAATTTGACTCATTCATTTCTTGGTGAAAAATGATCCTTCAAAATAGCTTTGAGGTAAATTTTGCATTTTCATTTCCAGTTTTGAAGCAAATTTTGCATTTTCATTTCGAGTTTTGAGGTAAAACGAAATATTCTTGAGGTAAAAAACAATCCACCATATATTTAATTATTACAAAATTACCGAACACTTGGCACATCGGGCGTTGACGTTGAAATGAGTGAAAACGATTCTAAATCCCAGAATTTGACTGTTCGATCAGCGCTCCCAGAAGCTAAAATAAATTCTTCTGGATGAAATTCCACTGCTGAGACGGATCCTCCATGACCTCTAAATTCTCCCAATACTTTTCCAACCCGAATGTCCCATATCTAGAGCATCAAAAAGAGAAAGTGTTTTCATTTCGATTTCATAACTCGTAATTCTCAATAATTTTTTATTTCCCAATTCGCTCAATCATCACACCTTTGCCACAAATTTGTAGTTGGTAATCATACAAACTAGTTCAAGAGAACTTTTGCTATTCAATTCTGACATTAACAAAGCCAACATGCCATGCTTAGGATCCAACATGGTCACATGCTTAAATCATGCTTAAATGATCAGCCTGGGAGACAGATCAAAACTTTTACCTAACTTACACAACTTTTTAGTCGTGACTCACATTATTTTCTGGTCATAAAATAATATCGTGTTTCTTGTTTAAATCAGAATCATTAGATTAAAAAAATGATTTACAAGTTTCACTGATACAAATCCCTTTTGAATTGAAAAAAAAACTATGTGGACAAAAATAGAAATACAAAAATATTTACAGTTTTGATATGGATACAAAAAATCATCAATTCGTCACGGTTTGTAATTTTTGTAACAAAAGAATCTCAAGAACAAAAGAAGGCTAAGAGATATACGGAAGAGGACAGTTCAATTTCAATTTGTAGGTTCTCATAACTGTCATCTGTCCATCACCACCTACCTTATTCATTCATTTTGGATAATTCTCACACCTTATACACCTTGAAGCCTTAATTTCATGTTATTCGAGTACTGCTTATAAAATTCGAAATGACAAAAAAAAGTTCCCACCAAGTAGTGACTGAAGTGCATGTAATAATTAGGGTGACATTGCAATTTTACGTTGTTCAAAAACTCTAAAACGCCATTTACAATTCAATAACCTCGTAGGAAACTAGCAGAAATACAGATGATGGTGCTGCTACTTACTTTGACCAAGTTATCATCTCCACCGGAGGCGATCCACTGTCCATCTGGACTAAACTTGAGACTATTTACAGCTGAATTGTGACCTTTGTACCCAAAGATACAGCCTTTCTTTCGAATATCCCACATCTGAAATCAACAAAAGAAAACACATTTTTTATTTTATTTAAAAAACGTTTCGATTTTGCAAAACTTAAACCAATTTTTAATGTCTTCCTTAATGATTACTTAATTTCTCATCGACTTTTTTTTTTGAATAAAATGTTAAATGTTTAGGCATCTGAAATGCGTACAGATATCACTAAAATCCGAAATCAATTTCTACAGATATCACTAAAATCCTGATATCAATTTCATTTTCAATTAATTCTCGTTAGCAATCGTGTCTTCTTCTTCGCTGGAGGGATTGATAGCCGTTGGTTCCTTAATTTACCGTAGACTTCCTGGAGTGATTTCTTATTAGACGAACAGTGTGACAGGACGTGTCTTGTGATCCACCGCCCTTAGGTATTCCATTGTCTAAATTACGTCATGTGAATCTCCATTTTCTCTACTCTACCGCATTCATCTCATCCCTCTTTAATTAAAATTCAAGGAAAGTAAAATCAAAGTGACATGAAGCGACGGGTGCCATCACACTTAACAATCTAAAAATCCGATTCTAGGTATCCACCACCCATCAGACGTCATTCACCTCTCGATTTATCATAAACTAACCGGAGATTATGATAATTAAACTAAAATAACCCTAAAATAACCTAAACTTAAGCCTGGCTAAAATGTTATTAACCTCACCTAAGCTCACTAAGCTAATAAATCCTAGTTAATCCCAAGCTTTTCGCAGGAAAATATTTAAAAAAAAATATTTCACCTAAATTAACGAAATTATTCTCAGATTCATCATCCTTCCCATGGCGTTTGCAATTGACACAATTCACTGCCATTTAAAATTTTAAACGGAGTTCCGAAATGTAATTATTTCAACTTCCCAGTTGGAACCTTCTTTTTATTGCACCTTGCGCCTTTACATTGAAAATCGTACGTTGTAAAACAACATTTTTCCAGTTAATTTCGTAATTTTGTTTTTAATTTAAGTTAATTTTGATTCTTGTTGCTTCTATACGGGTCTCATTTATTGGGAAACAGGGTCAATGAACACCCACCAACAGATCTAAAATCTAACAAATCTGAAATGAATTC
This sequence comes from Neanura muscorum, assembly GCA_019775825.1. NCBI lineage: Eukaryota > Metazoa > Arthropoda > Collembola > Poduromorpha > Neanuridae > Neanura > Neanura muscorum. The sequence goes on along the minus strand of JABASL010000448.1, from coordinate 341 downwards.
TGTTCCCATTGTCTTCCGTTGTTGTCCCATCCCAAACTAATTCTCAACTAAACCATCAAAATCACCTTTCCCATTCTTCTTTTTTTAGATCGTGGGTGTAAGGGAAGACCTGCTCCAAAAAAAATTCACATTTACCTTAACAGTTCAACACTTCACCTTATTTACACAATACATCGCAGATCGCTCAACCCTTAAGCTATACATGCCCCTACACCTAGGTTTGCCCACCACAGATCTGGCTACCGTAAAATCCTATTATAACAAAGCACAATGTGACATAGACTTGACGTAACGGTCCGTTAGATTAGGGCTGAAGGATTATTCTTGCCCCATCTCATCTC
>JABASL010000447.1:0-17397 GCA_019775825.1 Neanura muscorum | reverse complement strand
CCACAATTCCCACGGTCAAACCCACCTACGGAATTCCTTCATCTTCCTACGGCCCACCACCAAATTCCAATTATGGCGCACCAGCACAACAACCCAATGCCTATGAATCTCTCCGGGACTTTGCCACAGCTCCAGAATCAGCGTTCATCACCCGGCGTCTTTTCAATACCTCCGTCGCTCTAACTGTCCCACTGTTCTCATTTACGCTTCCGCAGAGGGCGTCCCAGGGGTCAACGGTTGATTTAGCCAATCAGGTTATTAATCTAAATAAAATCTTTATAAAAATGGCCTTGTTCCAGCCAGGCGCACGCGCAGCTACCAGAATCAGTACTAGGCAAGCGCTAATACATTTACTTCTGTTGTAGGCAATCTTTGGACTTTTTAGCTTACTCGTGGTCGTTCTAATTTTTGCTGTTCCGATTCTATTCACTGGGACAAGACCGGACGTTACAGGAAGGAGCAATGATCGCAATGGAATTCTGAATCATCTAATGTCATCCAAGAAAGTTTTTAACTTCATGGGAGCTGATTTCACGAATAATATTGGATTGGATACTACAAAGTGTCTCCAGAAAACAATTTGCGAAGCGCATAAGTTTTCCAAGAAGTATGGAATGATGGCCACTCCATTTCAAGTCTTCTTTCCGTAAGTATAAAAGCGTTTTGATGAGACTTTTTTCAATACTAAAATTATAATCAATGTGTTTTTATGCAACAAAAGCGCTCCAGCAAACGGAACTTCTACCGCTAAAGCATCCATGTTCCAACTAGCTGCTAAAGATGGAAAAGCAAAGAAAGATTGCGGGAAAGAATACAAGTGCTTCTTCGATATTCTGGATTTGTGCGACTACTTCCTCGATTGGTGGAAAATGTCAACCAATGACAACTATGTTATGGAGTTGTGAGCCTAGCTGTATGCTAAATATTTTACGGTGACGTACATGACGACATCAATGAGAAAAATATGGACACTGCTTGACCTGATACTTCTGGACACAATTCACACTTAACTACACGAGAAACGACACCTCAGCTTCTGAATTTACATGTGACAAAGATTCCAAGTTAACTCGAAACGACACGACGTAGGACTTGAGCGTTAGCGATACTCGCTAGGATATCTCGCATAATCCAAGTGTTGCAAAGAGCGCTGACTGACATAACTGACAGAGCACTATGCACTAATTTATGAACTAATTTATCTGGACATGGACACTGACACAAACGAACTCGACTGCTACATTTCTACACTGTATAGATATAAAAAATGTGAGCTGTTATTCCAAATTATATCCAACATTAAAGTGAAAAAGAAAATATTAGTTCCGAATTATTTAAAGTAGTCTTACGACAGTCCTTACAAATAGAGTATAAGAGTACAGTTGATAGTTTGCCAACGGGATTGCGTATGTAGGGCAATTGTATGCAATGGGAGAGTTAACTAATGTACACACCGGGAGTATCCGCACGGCTGAATTTCTCAACTATACCTGTCCCAAGAACTGGGTCGAAGACAAAGACGTTGGAAATGGGCTCATCTTTTTGAGAAATAGCTTTCACAATTTCCTGCGCTAGAACACCCCCAGTTATGGCACAGACAGGTCCAAGTTGCCCCGAGATATTCCTGAAACGAAAAAATTGAGATTGTAGCCAGTTTTGTTGGTTTAAAAACTAGCTAAACATACTTAAGTATTTCTTTTGTTACTTACGACGTTAATGTGGGTAGAATGAGATCCTTGGAGAGTCCATTGTTAGTGAGATATGCATCCAGCAAATTATGAAACTCTGTAATGTCATTAGAAGAGCCCGGAGTGGGTGGACGTTTGAATTTTTCAAGAAATTCCAGCAAAACTAATAAGAAAGAAGTCAATCTAAGTAATAAACCTATGCAATACTTAAGGAATTATAACATTATCGTTACCCAGGATCACATGAATTGCAGGCTTCGACTTTCGGAGAAAGCCTGCAGAAGCGTTCTTCCAATTCATGTCGAGAACTTCTTGGAATGGACAAAATGTAGCAGAGTCATTTACTACTCTGGTGAACTCCGGTTTATCCTTTGTGGCTGGTGTAACAACTTCCCTGAAGATGTAAAGGCATTACATTACATAGTTAATAGTGTTAATTGGGGTTGAAAAACATTTTCCAGTAAAAACCAGGCTGCACTATAAAATTAGCCCCGCGCAGTCAGAACACACCGCTCATGTAACAAGTAGTCGGCGCGGCAAGTAATTAGTTTTCGCTTTTTCTGGTCTAACCTGATAATAGAAAACATATTTTGATAGTCATCGTCGTATATTTTACCTAGAGTAGTTGTGGTTCTTTCCGAGATCAACAAAGATGTAGCTTGAGAATCCAAAGACGTCTGCAGCAAAAAATTTGATGTCACATTGTCGAGCAATACGATTCAGACGATTAATTTGGGTCTTGGTACAGCCAATTGCACAGATGACAGTGAACTGCTCATAGTATAAATCATTCTTGTCATCCGGACTTGCACTGCTTGCGACAACATCCACCATTGGATTCAGGAGTTGAGCACGGCTGAGAGATGCGGCTGCTCGCTACAAAACCAAACCAACATTATCCATGTTTCATTTTAAAATTATTAACATCGTTGAAATGAATATATCGACAGATTTCCTACGTTCATTCCCACAGAATCTTTGGCCAAAAGAAACTGGCTTGATAGATCCGTCTTTGAAACAGTCCGATGATCCATCATGACAAGACATTTGACCCCTCCGAGAATGATATTCTTGCTAACTTCGGCTCCAAGCCCACCCATTCCAATGATTAAAATGCGAGCATTGTTGAGTCTATGATATAAAACAAATTAAATCAATAACTATAGTTTCATAACTGTAAGCGATTTCGAAACCACAACCCTAAGCGGAACTAGAATAATAACATCCTCTGAAAATCGGCTTTTCTACATTCAATTATATCGCCCTTAACCGGAATTTAACGCTGAATACGAATATGTCACCTGTTTTGATCGCTCGCGACTATGTACGATTTTTTTAGACAAACCGCTAATGTTAACAGATAGGGAGAAAAACCCATCAAACGTTTGTTAACTTACCTCTTTTGAGCTTCAACACCCCAGAGACGAATTTGACGATCGTAAAGATTTGACTCAAATTCAGAGAACATGGCAAGTTTCCAATGTCGCAAATGTGAGAATCGGGATGACCTTTAGCTTAACGACGTGGTTAATTATCGCAGGACACAGCAGGAGGAGCAAGGATGATGGTTAAAAATTAAAAATGTTGCCGGTGGTGTTATTCCGCCGGTTTCGATAAAACTATTTATTTCACGCGGCAGAAAAACAAGCGCTCTTGAAAAATATCGGCCGATTTTGAGACTCACCCGACGAGGAGGTGGGCATATTTCCGGAAATTGACTTCTTAAGTTATAAAAAACATTTATTTAATAAAATTGAATTAAATTATTTCAATTAATATTTCATACCTTAAAAACTGTAGCGCTAACAATGTGATAACCATTTCTAAATATTTTTTGTTTTGAACATTCTAAGTTGTGGATCCCAAGATAAAAATGAATAGAGGAAATTAATCCATTTCACATTTAAATTAGAAGTCATCTAGTAAAGTATTGATATACTCAATCTGCTTCGTCTTCCATTCTTCTCTTTCATCACCGATATTTTGAGCATATTCCTTCACTATTTCACGAACAGTTTCCATCGACCCGCGCCGTAGTTGAATAACACCACGAATATTTTCTTTCACCGCAGCGTTGGCTGTACTAACGTCCATGATAATGTAATCAATAAGTTGAAGCGTAAAAAGACCACCGTCCAAACGTCTGAGGTAGATTTCGTCTTCATCCAATTCTTCCCCCGACGTTCTAATTTCTTCAACAATGGCCTTGTCCACAGTATTCATTTTTTCCAAGTATTTGAAATGAAGCTCACAAATCCTCTCAACTTTCTCAAAGTTATTTTCCTCAAACTTTGATATAACTCGAGATCGATTCTGTCCAGTCAAGTGTTGTAAAAGTCCAGCAAGAATTGAAACGACATGTTCTTCGTGTTCTCTGGCTGACAAGCCTTTACGCTTGGCCTTGTTTGGTGTTTTCATGAAAAGGGGGAACAGAGTTCGAAGACCCAAAATATCAACGAATTTGTTGGCGTTCGTACCTCCCTCTGGACCAGACACAGCATGATTCAAGACTTTCAATGAGCCACTCCGAGACTGCTTCCTTTCCCTAAATTTCAAAACGTTTAAACTAAAGTTATTAATGTGAAAAGTTAAACTACGTTGGTAAGGTTGGAGGTAGAATTTAGTTACCTGAGCATTAGGTTCATCAGTTGTGGACCTTCTCCTTTCAGAAATTTTTCTCGATTTGGTCCCCAAAGTAGAGCTGAACACAGGCAGTTGAAAAGGTTTCCCATAAACTCTGCCTCCTCGTGTGTGCTTGGATCATGACGTTTGTAAGCGGCCAGTTGCTGAAGTAGGATGTCAATTCCGTCCATGTCACCCAGCGCCGCTCGGTTTTCTTGTGTGTCTTGTAAAAGAATAGCTAACATTTCTCCTGCATATTGTTTGTTTGAATCAAATGCCATTCGTGCCCTTAGTCGCTTCAATAACCACTGTAAAAGTCCCTAAGAAAGGAAATAAAATTCACTTTTAGCTTTAATGTATTAGCTCGTCTAGTTTTGATGAAAAAAAAAATTGACCATACGTTTTCTCCAGCGCTTGTACAAAGTTGAGGACGAATTTCAAACAAATTCTCAAAGATCGCCAACGTGTTATGAACTCCGCCAACCTCATCCGGATTGCTTTCGTCAAGTCTATCCAGATTTTGTGTTAACAGGGAGATAGCTTGTTCTTCTAGTAATGCATCCAGAAACGTTGCAGTAGCATCTTCATTTTCATTGATGGTGTCAACATCTGTAATTTCCTGCATAAGGTCTACGACTGCACAAGAAATATCTGAATTCTCGTGTGCTAGTAATCCAAGAAGTATTGAAGGAAGCGCTAGCTCAACTGCTAGTGAATACAATTCCGAATCGGTGGCTAAAGCATGTAACTCCTGAATGGACTCGTGTAGCTCGAGTTCCGATTCCATGAACCTATGGAAAAAAACGAGACATAAGTTGAAATTAAAAAAAGTTATTATCAGATCTTATTTACTTCTCAGGCTGCTCCGGGAATTTGATTCTCATTTCCTGGTTTTTACTAATTTTCTTCTCTAGAACAGACACCATTCTTTTGAGTGTAGAATCATCAAAAGGCGCTCCCTATAAAAATAGATTGAGTTCAAATCACGATCAAATATTGTCAAAAACAGCGATACTGGATCTTAAATTGATTCATGATTAGCACGTTACTTCTGGTTCGTCTTCCACCATTCTCAGGATACGGACCCTCTCTTCTTCAGAAATCTCTAACTCTTCGTTGATATTACCAGCCGTTACACTGCTGCTACCCCTTGAGGATATCGTTACATCCTGATGAGCTGAGGATATCTTTTCCATATTCGGCCTTTTCATAATTCCAGTTTTTACTCCACTGGATTCTGTTCTTTCCTGTTCACGGGGCCGTTTCCTGGATATATTTCCTGACGCGGAGGAATCACCAGTTCGTCGCTCTGATCCATGACCATCACGTTGTCCAGACTTTACGAGTGATAAGAATTCATCGACATTCATCTGTTATAAGGTACAAGATACAATTAATAACAATCCCTTCAAAAGCTATCCTGTATTAATTTAACACTTTACCTCGCTCTCTGTAGTGAAGATGTACGATTCAGCCTTTACAGTTTAGCTTTAGCAGCAAAGGAGGAATACCAAGCCAACAAATACCAAGGGGCGGGTGTTGTACCGGAGACAAAAGAAGGTGACAGCGATTATGAAAAGTAAGGTGAACTTCGCAGTGTAATTGAGAATTGATTAATTAAATTAAATGATGACACTTTTTCTGTTTTGTAAAAAAAAAATGTGAATAACTGAACCTGACGCGAAGTTCCTCCTGCCAAATTTTTTTGTTACTGAAGTTGGGCATTTTGTTGAGGGGTTTCATAATATCGTAAATGACTTTTAGTGGGACCCCAAAAATTAATTTTAGTGTATCATTTTCATTTTGTACTTTTGCTCGGTTTGCTTTTATTTTCATTTCTTAATCTCAATCAATCGATTGACATTGTTTTGACTTCAACTTACTTAAACATTAAAATAAGGGAATTACATAAAGGTAACGTCGAGTCGAGCTTTCTTATCAATCATTGGATTCCGGGAAAGGGTCAGTCTCCCTCTCCACGTCGCAGTATTAGTGTGCACGATTTCTTGCCTTGTGTCTTGTCGCAAATCTGAAGTCTGTACGTACTTCGGCGCCGATTACTCCCGAATTCCAAGTGACCCAAAAGTCAGGTTGACCACGAGAAATTTTAGAATCTAAGAACAACGAACGAAAAGGTAAGAATTTAGTCGTTAAGAAGTTAGTTGTGATTGTGGATAAACAGGGTGGGTGGAATAATGCAAATGTGGCCGGCGCATTACCAATTCTCCGACTACTAGGTCGATTGTCCTGTCACGGTTAGGGTCAGAAATCCTGACCCTAATCCTGAGCCAAGGTTTAGGTTTAGGGTAAAACGCCCAGGGGACAAGGGAAGAGACCGAAGGTATTGGATTAGCGATACCCTGATGATCCTGGCCACATAGGTAGCCCCTAGGCCCTAGCCGTCTTGTTCAGATTCTGAATGGGTGTAAAATGTTATCGATAAACTGGAATTGGCTTAGAAGTTTTATTCGTTTGTATTTACAAGGGACGAAGCAATTATGACAGAAGCAAAGGAGTGGATTGCTGAAAAAGAACCAGAAATTCGAGTATGCCTTTTTCGGAATCTAGCCACCGCTTTGTCTCATCCGGTAGAATATGCAAAAGTTCTCATACAGGTTAGTTTAGTACGTTTTTTGGCTAAGTTTACAACAGTGTTTATGACGATTAAATTATTAGAGGTTTGAGACCAAGAACGTTTGATTTGAACTACTAATTTATTTGATTTAATTGATCATGTTTTAGTTGGGATATGAACCATTCGTTGCTACTGAATCGACAAGTATAATACTTCGAAAGAAATATTTAGGATTACCGAATGTGCTCACGTATCGTAAGAAATGTTCTCACTATTCTGGAATTTTTCGCTGGAAGCATACCTACCAATTTTTTGTGTCACAGTGAAGTATATCAAGTCGGTGGATGGATTGGCTGGTTGTTATCGTGGACTACTCCCACGGTTGTGTGGTGCAAATGTAAACTGGTTTGTTTACGATCAAGTTTATTCACTGTCACCTTTTCATGAATCTGAAGAAGCGGAAGGACAGGGCNCCAATTTTTTGTGTCACAGTGAAGTATATCAAGTCGGTGGATGGATTGGCTGGTTGTTATCGTGGACTACTCCCACGGTTGTGTGGTGCAAATGTAAACTGGTTTGTTTACGATCAAGTTTATTCACTGTCACCTTTTCATGAATCTGAAGAAGCGGAAGGACAGGGCCAAAAAGGTGCGATTGATAAAAAACGGACAGGAACTTGCAAAACTACTTGTTTACGCCTTTCGAAATGCCTGTTGGGCTTCCTTCCTCCAGATGTGCAAGTACTGGTAAAGACTTTAAGCTGGAATTGCGTTTCAATCACCGTTAGCACATCAGCAGCTTATCCCTTCCAAGTGATTGCTGTACGTACTATGGCTCAATTCGTTGGACGAGAAACAACATACAAGTAAGGGAAAACTATCAAGTTTTTAAATATTTTATAAATATTTCATTTGTTTGCCTTAGTTCTCTTTGGGGCAGTATTGCGGAAATCTTTAAAACTGAAGGAATCTTAGGTAACTTAAACATTAGCGTACTTCTAAACTGAAATTCTAGAGCTTCCTTCGAACTTTCAGCACTAATTATTTTTTTTTCGGTATATTTCCTAGGATTTTTCAAAGGACTTCTTCCTCGACTTATTAGTGAAGTATTGACTGTCGTTATCGTCGGAACTGTTTTGTTTGTAGTAAAAAAGCACATCTCCAAAAACCACAATCAGTTAGCAAGTGTCGGTGGTTCGGTAATTTCTGCAAATCAAATCTAGAGTCTCGAACGGAAATCAAAAGCTTTTTTTTTCTTTTCAGCTCATTGCTAATGCGTTTGCTTATCAATATCACGTTGTATCCAACAACATGGCTGTGAATGATACTGGACTGGCCATTGGTTCGTATCCCTACACGCACAAGTACACCTCTTGGTACGACTGTTGGGCCACACTACGTCGAGAAGGTCAACTGAATCGTGCAGCGAACGTTGTTGCTAGAGTCTACAGTGGACCAGCAGAGAATAGGAATGGTCATCTTGTTCCTGTTGGCTTTCCGTTTGGTCCAATCCATCCAAGGGGTTTGTGTCAAGCTGAACGACAACGTTGAAATGCAGTTGAGGCTGAAGTTCTATCGCAAAATCAAACTTCATTCAAACATTTTTATTTCGAGAATTCATTGAAACATTAATGCCAAAGGTTAAAATCAGACACGATGCACTTGAATTCTAAAGCTGAAGCGTATGTACTCGCAGTGTGGACGGGAAGATTTTTACCCTCAGCTATTTGCCTTAGCATACGTTCCCTATCTAATCGAAACTTGAAACAATAGAGAGTAGCCAATTTATGACATCTCAGAAAATCTATTCGTAAACACTTGAACTTCTACCCGGTTAGATTTAATCAGATAAATAAAATCAAAATTCATGAGTGAAATTGAAATCATTCAGCTATTTTATTATTTTTGTTTAAAAAATCCGTACTTTGTTTTAAATTTTTTAGAATAGGTATGAATTCAAATTCGCTAACGCTGCTCAAGGATGTATCCCTTCTGGAACCTGAGTTAAAATCTCGGCTCCCGAAATCTGCAAACGTAAGTCTCCAAAGCATGATTACCTAGTTTGAGTGTGTACTCAAAGTAAGAGTTCGCTTTCAATCATAGAAATTAACCGTTTTTGATTTCAAGGTGTTTAACATGGCCAAGTTTTACCCAAAATTCAAAACGGAAATACAGTTTTATACATTGGATGTCGGGATAAACGCTGGAACAGTAGTAGGCGCAAACACATGGATTTTTGTTATTTACCAAAGAAAAGTAAGTCTCCAGCCTCGTATTTTCTAAAAGGTCGAAAGATACGTTTACACACTCACATTTCAATACCTTATCAAGGGTTGCGCAGGCGTCAATACAAAATGATACCAACTCAACGCGCATTCCACACTTTCCTTAAACGATTCCTTTGAAAGACCAATTTGAAAGTCACCTCGTGCAGGATTACCGTGTCTCGTGTGTGATTTCGCAATTATAGTTTCTAAGTTCTCTGGACTGTAATTTAAAAATTATGAAATCGGATTCTAGGACCGAGTGTGTATGCGCAGGCCCATGTCGTCGAAGCAGCCGTAACAATGTGTTTTGTACAGTATGACGTAGATTCTCGACACTTGAATTGTTTTTGTTTTTAAAGGATTTTGGCCAAGATATCAGTATCTCAGCACCGATTGACCCGTTCAAAGTATTTTCACCAGAAGAAATTAAAACGGCTTTCATGGAATCAAAGCTAATAGACTGGGATAAAGCATATCATTTCACCACTCTGGACCGTGCAATTTCTCAACCATTTTATGAACTAAGCTGTAATGTTAATGGGAACGTTACTGTAGTTATACCTGACAATTTTTACTATCTGGAACCAGAGGTTGCGGCAGCATTGGAGATTAACCAAAGCAGGTTTACCAAGGAAATGCAAGTAAAATCTATTGACTCCGCCCAAGGCATCGGGTTTTTAAAAAAGACATGGAAACATGCTGCTCCAGATTGTGACGATTACTTGACAAATTTACTCCAACGAAATGAATCCCGCGGTGTTTATGTTAATGGTGAAATCGTCAGTGGAATCATCTTCAACGGTACAGGATTCTTGGCTATGCTTCATACTTTACCAGAAGTTCGTAGACAAGGATTTGGAAAGATTTGTATGAGAGACTTGATTTCGTCCTTGGGCAAGAATGGTTATGTCCCCTGTTGCAGCGTTGATATTAAAAATACTACTTCTCATGCTTTTCAAATTTCTGTTGGTCTTAAAAAATCCCACATTGTCGATTACATTCTCCACTGTCCTGAGAAATTTGATTAAGTTTATTTAATGTAAAATGTGATGCAATCTTACAATGTTCTTAAATAAGTAGGGGAGAAGAGTAAACACAACTGACTACTTGAATTCCTCGTGTGCTCTATTGATCAAACTATAAGTCTCAAGTCAAATTAATTGATAGGTAACTGGGTTGAAATACATGTGTAAAATCGTTTGAATTTTGTAAGTTGACATTAGGGTTTAGGATTACATTGTTCAAGTAATAAGGAAGACCAGAATAACGCTGGCGCATTCGAAGTTGTGCTAGGTTGTCCGAAACTTGTATTCGATTGAGGTTGGGCGGGGATGTAAAGGATATTGCTGGTACGTACTGGTGACATTGTTACTGGCTGAAATTGCTGCACTGGTATGGTCTGCTGATTCATTCGCATTTGCTGGATATGTTCGGTATATCTCATAACTTTTCTAGTCTCATTAAGTGGAAACGGTCGGTAAGCTGCAGTCTTTGGAAGGAACTGTGGTGGCAACTGTCTCGTGGTCGTGACGGCAGAAAGTTTGCGTAGTGCGCCATTTCCAGGCATAGCAGGACGCACAGCTTGCTCGGCCGGTCGGGGCTGGTCTAAGTTTGGTTCATATACTTCAACCTCCTCCATTTCGACATCAAGGTCTCGAAGGGCGTCCATGCTTCTTATCCTGATGGGGCCCGCGTCCGGCTCGTATTCAATGTGGCTTGAACTAGCTGAGGCACTTGTACTGGCAATTTGAACATTGCTGGTTGTACCAGCTACTGCGGTAACTGGTTTTGGGCTAGCCGTACCCAAAAGAATTTTATTTTTTCCATCTCTGTTACCAGGCAAAACGAATCTGCGCTTGGGACTTGGTGATAACACGATACCTTCCTTGTGCGCAGGCGTCTTCCCTTTGAGAACATCCTCAACTTGAATCAATCTAATGTCCGCTGGGAATTTACCTTTCGAGGATTGGCCAGACAGCGTTGAGATTGACGCTGCAGGAGAATCTGATGAAGTGTCATTTGTTTCTTCGGGCCGGACAAGTGATACGTCTATGTTTGCATTTCGGAGTAATGCTTGCAATTGAAGGTGAGACGAGATTCGAGGTGTTTTAGTAACCGGAGACCTTTGAGGAACAGGCTGAGGGAGAATATCAACAGTTTCACTGCCATTCAGCTGAATTCTTACTGCTTGACTTGCAAGTGAGTGAGTGCTTTGAATGATTGGGCCTGCTGTGTTTGCTGGATTTCTGCCGAAGGGTACCACGTTTGGATTTGTTATTCCAGATTTGATAAGTTGACGAGCCATGCCATAGACTTTATGCTTTGCGTGAGGAACTACGGATGTGACTGGTTGAATCCTTGGGCGTTTCTTAAAGGACTTTGCGATTTGAGCCAAGTGTTTGTTAGGGAGTGGATATTTAGCAGGGGGCAGCGCGTTCTTGGAACCGAGAAGGTAAGTCGAACTAGTTGGATCCTTCGGCGATTGCAAAATTCTGGAAGGATCTGCCCAATACCCAGTTCTGTTTGGAGGGGCCACCTGTAGTATCGTAGAATTAGGGTTTGACGGTCGAGTATTTACAGAATTACTCGAATTTGTAGCTAACGCTGTTGTCACTATTGGCGAAGCAGAAGCAGGACCAGAAACTCTCTTCAATATGAGAGTCTTCCCGTCTAGGCTCAATGATGCCGGCGGCTGTGGCCAAGCTTTGGAATTCAAACTTTTTCGTGCATTGCTATTATTGACCCATACTTCACGTCGACTTTTTTCAGCAGGCGTGCTGGTATTTGTAGTCCAAGGGTATGGTTTCATACGGTTTAACAGCTGAGCCTCGAGGTTCTTGGTTTCTCCGACCTTTGACCCTACCTCAGCCTGTCCCCCACTTGGAACTGGAGTTCCAGCTATGCGGTCTGCGTCCTCTTTGAACAGCTTATCCATGGCTTTTTCGATAGTTCGGTCAGCTTGTGGAGATATTTTGGCATTCCTTTTTAAGGGGTTAGTAATAGTTATTTTTATGCGGGGAATAGAGTTTGAAGGAACGGAAACACCGGGCGAATTCTGTAACACTGGATTACCTACAGACAAGCTTGAATTTAATTCTAAGAATTTAAGTTTCCTGGACCTAATCTCGTCGAGCTTAGACTTTGGACCGTAGATTTTAATTTTGGGGTGATTGGATTCGTTTGTTTTAGAGCAGTAGGAACCGGAACTGGTAGCTTGGCCAGGCTCAGCGTTTTGTAGTACACCGTTAATAATAGCTTTAGGGAAAAGAATATCATCCTCGTCCTCTCGTTCGGGACTCAGCATAACGGTCTGAAGTTTCTCAATTCGGAGAATTAAATTAAAATTTAGTTGTTGCAAGGCCACTTGACTCGTCTGTGCTTCCTTGACAAGAGTTTCATCCGATTCCAAACTGTCCGTGCAAGCGGATATAAGGTTTACGCCTGCGCCAGAAATAAGTTTGGATGTACTCATTACGCCAGACTCCGTTCTTAAAGGCGAATTTATGTCAGCCTCCAGACGTTGCTGGCGTAGCCGTAGAAGCTTGGTTCGTGGCATGTATGTGAGCATTGCGCGTCGTCTTCTTTTCTTTCCTTTCTTCAGAGAAACTCTTAACCTTGGCTTAACAACACTGGACTTTTCCAATGATGCGACTTCTTCTGACGACAAGCCATTTGTCACTTCTGGAAACTGTGCCGTTTCCACAAGTTGTTGAGCACAAGCGAGTACACTACTGCTTGTTTGGTGAAGTAGTGGTGGAGGGGGCGCTACAATGCTGGGAAGCGGATTTTCAGTTGAATCGTCGTCGTTATTGGATGGAACATGGACAGACTCGGAAATCGCGGCTGAGGATCCTTCCTTACAATCTTGAAGTATACTGACTTCCTCATGTTCTGCTAGAACCCGAATAATTGGTTTCGGATACCCCTTCCCAATGATCTCCGCCCCGTGATTTCTTTTATAGTGATGGATCAAATCTTTACGTGCAATGAACCCGTCTCCACAGAGAGGGCAATTGTACGTTAGTTTAGTTAATTTCGGATCATGGCTTAGGACATGCTTGGCCAGGTTGAAATGATCCCTTGTCTTCATGCTGCAAATTGGACATTCTACTTGGACCGTCTTCAAGTGAACCGTTCGATTATGTTTTGCCAACGTGACTTTGTTTGCAAAACATTTCCCACAATGCTGAAAATAAAAATAAAGGGTAAATATTTAATTTTGATCAATGCTAAAATATTAATTTCAGTTCAATTTACTATGACTTTTAGCCATGATTTCCTACAGCTTGCTACAGAATTGCTATTTTATAAACCAACATTTGGGCTCAAAAGTTAAATTTGGTGGCACGGATTACCTCGCATTTTTCGGAATTTTCAAAAATTATTGGATGAGTGGTTTCATCTTGTTCACACTGCTCATCTTGTTGATCCACTTCCATGTTACACAGTGTTTCGTCCTCCAATTCCGGGGGTGGAGTCTCAGTCTCAGCCTCGACGGCTCTTCCAATAATTAGATGCGCCTCCTGTCCACCCTCCATTGTTACTTTCGCCATTTCCGTTTTAATTGACATTGGCCTTGTTTCCTCAACTTCGACGTGAATTCCATCAGGTGAGATGTAGTCATGTTTCATTTTCAAGTGTGTTTTGAAAGTCGAAGGATTGAAGAAAGATTTACCGCAGAAATTACATTCAAACGGCCTCGTCGCACCTTAATTAAAAGAATTCCACATCAGTCCAGGGCTGTATTAAAAACTAAAGTATAGTCATACGTTAAACTAATCTAATTAAACTAAAAACAAAGTCTTTACGTAAAAAGACTTAAAAATAAATTTAATACCGGTATGTGTTTTAATGTGTAAAGTCAAGTGTTCTTTTGAGCGGCATATTTTGTTGCAAACAGAACAAGTAATTTCCTCTACTTCCTCTTCATCAATTGAAATTGGCATCTTGTCTCCCTTTCCTTTTCTTTTGAGTAGTGCCACTTCACGTGAAACTCCACTGAAAATAGTTTGCAAAGTTAAATTATCCGAAGCTAAATGCCCACGATGAAGTTTGAATTGGGATCGGTGGATAGCAGCGTATGCAAACGGCACGAGGGGAAATAAACCGTTGTAAAACGGGTAAACCAAAGAAGCACAGGCATGAAACACAAGGACAACACATTACCCTGAAGTAGTTCAAAGAGCCGAGTCGTATACTTTTCAATTTTTTTTTGCCCCTGAAGTAGAGGTCACAGGTCAATGGCCCACGAGTGAATTTGTTACGATGAGAACAACTTTTGTGGGGGTCATTTTTACTGTTTCCGTGGTAGACAATTTGTTGCCCTTGGACTTTAACCCGGCTGATAGCTTGACCCAGGTCATCCTTATTGGCTAAGAACCGGTTCACAACTAACCACAAGTAGTACTCGTAACATAAAACAACTTAGAATTCGGTAGCGTGTTTGTGAGATACATCAAGTTTGACCATGAAGGAGAGGTAGAAGGTCAATTGGTGTATTGGTCTACAACTCGATGAGAGGAACGACTTCTGTGAAGGTTATTCTCAGTGTTTCCGTGCTAAAAACTGTTCACCTTGATATTTGACCGGGAAGGAGTTTACCCAGGTCAACTGTGTAACTATGTTCAATAAAGAACCGGTTCAGTACCCCCATTAATGAGTTCATGACAGAAAACGTATTGGAAATTCGTTAAATAGTTCGTGAGATACGTGTGGGTACAGACAGACGGATCGTACATTCGCATAAACAATAAACTGGTGTCACCAAGCAGCGTAACTAGGAAGACAGACGACGACAAGCGTAAAGTAGCTTCCAGTACTTAAATTAGTTCACTTACGAGGATTGTTTCTCTAATGACGTTGGCTCCGTCGAAGCGACCGCTTCCTGTTCCTTGACAGTTTTTAATACATTTGCCATTTCTTGCTCAACGGAGTATCGATCGATTTGGTGATGCCATTCTAAATACAACCATTAACCAATAATCCATTAAGTTACAGTGATTTTATATACTTATTTTAATTTTTTCAAAAATTCTAAACTTACTTTCAAAAATAAGATTTTTCATGGGAAAGAACGGGCTTTCATCTTTAGTGTGAACATATGTATTGACCATTATCGTAGCCAATTCTCTTCTTGCGATTGTCAATTTCTTCTCAAGGTCAGTCAGCGCTGTTTGAAGTTTAAGTAGGTTCTTTGTCATTGGCGTACATTTGGAGCAGAACGGATAGCTTTTCGGTTTGTTTAGAAACGACACGCGAGTTATTTCCTCCGGAGAAAATCCAAAATTTTTAGCAAAGCAATCTTCAACTCGAGTTAGAATTTCGACATTGTGCAAAATATGCTTAAAGTCCTGGGTCGAAGTTGGGACTGGAAACGTTCGGTTACAGACAAGACAGGTTGATGTGTCTGCCTCCATGATCACTGCACAATCTTGCTTCTTGTGAGGTTTTTATGATCTCCTCAGGAACTAATCTGGGGAAATTAAGCACAAATTTATTAATATTAAAAATTAATACCTACTTTGAAATAAACCCCTCCCGGTCCCGACGCCCATTTAAATTTTACCTATTTATAGTTCACATATTCGAACTCTATAACATTTTAAAAACAACTCTAACGTTGGCAATTAAATTAAAAAAAAATGTTAACCTGTCACTGTAAGGTAGAGCTGCTCACAGTGACATTTTACGCGCCTCTACACGACTCGTGCGAATATTCTCTGCGCCTGCGAATCTACTTGTTTTATCTTACCGCTAAGACGCCTGCGCCACTACTTCTCTTCCCCCGCCCGGCGCTTCCTCTCAACACATTTACCCTCCCACTAAATTATCATTGAGGAAGCGTAAGGAAATTAACGAGTCTTTTAATTAAGAGTAACTAAGAATTTCCATAATTTTACTAATTTTTACTGATAGTTCACATCACATCGTGAAACCATTCTCCTATATTCATTTACAAGCTTCCAACGACCATTGTTGACGTTAACGGATTCGGTTACGACAAGAAGCACATTGAAAATTTTTTCAACCTACACTTTGATGAGAGAAGTGATACCTGCTGCTTCAAGCGCCTCGTAGTAGGTTCATCGGAGGGTGGAATTTTTCTGCTGCGACCGCGAGTTACGGGTCAACAACAAACTTGAGCAAGAGCATATCAGTGGTACAGAAGAGGCTTCAAATTTAAGACAAAACTAACACAAATATTGATGAGAATAACATTGGTTCGATAAATTTTAACATACTGGGAATCGTAAAAACTTAATTGCGTGAGTAGTTAGTTAGGAACCATTCCACTCACTCATCTCATCGCTTGCGATTGCAAAAACCTCATCGCTGTGCCTAAAGTCTTTGTTCCATATTTTGGCTGTGCGTGGTCTTCCGTCCTCTTCCTATCTTGTGTCTTGACTAAACGGACTAAACTAAACATGAGACGTAATTCTGCCTGGGGTTTCCCTGCTATGTGCTATGAATTTGGAGTCACTCTGGTCCCACTCACTTTCCCACATCGCCTGCCTGCCTCCTCCCTCCTGGGCTCGAGTGAGGCATTCAGGCTTGATTCACGCTGCCCTTCCCTTCTTCCAAAACTTGGCTATGAGTTTAGACTTGCGATGAATTTTCAGCTAAACCTTCCTATTCACTGACAAGGAAAGAATGATGGCGAGGCCATTGAGTCTTTACTATCAAATGTGGTTTGGGACGATGGGCGGAGGAGGGCTTAGAGCTATGCTCCATTGCAAAGAAGTTTACTTTCATTTATACTGGAACCCTGAATAAATTTTGAGTTAGGAACCACTTACGGGTTATGAGATGACCTAAGGTCAAGATGAGTGGGTTGACCTGCTTTAGGCTTGGAGCAGAGGTTCGTTACCGTTGACCTTTTGAATTGGATGCGTGCGTAGTAACAACAGCTGGTCCTCCTTGGTCTGACTCTTGTGTCCTACTGCCCTGCCTCGCCTATCACGGCCTTTCCTCCTGCTGCTTATTCTGTGAAGGGGCGAGCAGGAGGGAGGAATGGGTTGCTAAACTAATGACGCACTCTCCCGCAGCCTTTCACATGGCCTCACAGCACCGTATGGACGCTAGTTAATGGACCGTGTTATATATTAATTAATTAGTATAAACAGCTACTGATTATTAATTATGTATTCCCAAAACAGCTGAAATCGCTAAGCATTATAATAAAAAAAAAACTAGACATGCCCGATTCTAGAATCGAAAGGATTTCCAATTCGATCCTAGAATCGGGC
>JABASL010000446.1:0-17400 GCA_019775825.1 Neanura muscorum | reverse complement strand
GCTATAGGATTATAAGATCGTATGCTCAAGCTGATTGGCAGAGGAAAACAATTTAAGAACAATGAGTCATCCGTCGTCAAGTTCAAGGCGTCTGTGGGAAAGTTGAAGAGTTGCGAAACTTATGGGGTCTGAGTGTCTACAAGGATCGATTTTAACGATGGGGAATTGTCTGAGATGATCTAGTTTCAAGGGTCAAATAAATAAATCCGCCAAAGGTCAAACATCCATGAAAAAAATAACTAAAAAATCATTGAGCGACATTTCATAATACATTTGTATTAAAATAAATTTCGGTATCATGTTTCCCAAATTTAAAACAAAAATTAAGTTGATTGGTGGTAGAGAAAGTTTAGGGTTGGGGTTAGGAGAATGTTTCCAGGAAAATTTAAGCTGGAATCTTTACGATGAATAATTTTCTTCCAGGATGCTGCTCTAAGACAATTTGTAACCAAAGAAACCTAAATCTTAAAGAATGTTTACGACTTCAATATAAATTGTAAACGATCAGGCAATTCTCACGTTCCAAATTCAAATCTCGAAACATTTCAAGCCGAAAAGCTGGAAAGTCCATCCTGATTTTTAGTTCCAGGCGCCGATTCTAAAAAGTCTTCAGAATGGATATGCTAATTCGGGCCCCAACAAAAGAAAAGCCAAAAATTCCAGATAAACTAATTGAGGCTACGTTTGAAACTATCAAGGCTGGAATTCGATTAGACGAAGTAGAACGAGAGGCAATTTTAAAACACGAAGCTTCTAAGCAAACCGTTGAGGTCAAAGGGCGTCATGGACATCAACATAAGCGGAAGGATGGAATAAAAAAGAAACAAGAAAAGTTTCTCCAAAAGGTCGAGCGTAAAACGTCGTACGATGATGCACTTCCGCCTGAACGTCCATATCGAGCACTGGAAGATCGACGTATGGGAATTTTGGTAATTGGAGAGCAGCATCGCTTTGCTGGTAGCGGAGAGGATGGAGGCAGTGAAGAAATATTTTTTCTACGAGAACCCCCACTGGACTATTCCTTTTGCATGTTGGACAGTATCAATGGTATGGTCCAAAATTCTTTGTATACCTTGAAATCCCTAACACCCTAAACCTAAACCTACACTCTAAACCCTAACACCCTAAACCCTGAAATCCCTAAAAACTACTATCAATCCCACCTGTATCAGTTGCTTTTGCTTATAATTTAGAAATTCTTGGTGAAAACGAAACTCCACAAGCATCGCGGAATTACAAGAAACCAAAATTCCGAGAAAGTCGTTACCAAACGTCAAGCCTTCGTCTGAGTTACAACTTGTTCGCAAATTTGGAAGGTCTTTCAAATATGTTGTACAAAATGTTGACTGGTGGACCATTGGGACTCGTTTGGCTTGACATCAGTTGTAATTGCATTACAACATTGGATACAGACGTATAAAACCATACAAAATTTTCTTAAAAAAACGTTTTCCTAAACGATATTTCTGTCTAATTTTTTGTCTGTACAAGATGCTTTCACAAGTACCAAATATTACTCTACTGTATCTTCACGGTAATGCCATTGCTGATATGTTAGAAGTACAGAAACTGGAAGTTTTGCCAAAATTGAAACAATTAACTTTACATGTAATAATAGCTATTCATCTATTTTTTTTAAATAATTTAACCAAATTTTAATTTTTGTACGTACTCAATCGTTTTTTAATTGACAAACTTAGGGGAATCCAATTGAACACGAAGACGGCTACAGAGTTTGTGTTCTCAGTTACTTTCCAAAACTTAACAAATTAGATTTCTTTGGAGTCACTCGAGGTGACCGTGCAAATACGAAATTTGCCGCTCTTTACGAACCGCACTGGGAGAAGCGACATGTTGAATTGGAAGTGAAGGCTCGGGCACTCAAGGCTTCGCAGGAAATGTCACTAACAGAAAGAATGCTGGCAGAGGCCGAAGAAGATGGAGAAGATGATGATGGTGGCGAATTATTTTGAGCCATTTATTCTTGCAATTTAGCAATCGGCTTAACAAACTATAACTAACTACGAACTGTAACTTAACCATTACAAAGCAACTAAAGTCGACTATTTAAAATTTAAAGACGACATCATCATCAAACTAGCAACTAATAAACTGGAGAAATTACAAACGATCATTTATATGAAAAACGAATGCAGCGATTTTCGATACCATCGAATTCACTTTGACTAAAGACCAAAGCCACTACAAGTTGGGACTCTTGTTTGACTTCCATCAAAAAAATCAAGAATTACTGAGGCCCGGCTTATCCGGAACCTACGAAAGTTTAAACATGGCGAAATCACCTACCTACCGGCTTCGGCTACACAGAAATTTCGGTATTCAGGACACAGGTATTCCGTTTTCCGGGATTCTTCAAAGTAGGAGAATGTCCGTGGTCAATTCGACGCTTGTTTCATACATGGTAGCAACAGTGTGCTGCTTTAGGGGAAAGATTCCTCCAACACGTGGTTTCAAAGCGCTGCAAGCTCTGTGCATGCGCTTTAGATAAGGTGTTCTCATTTCCCAGCCCACAGACTTAAGAGCATCAACTGACGCTTGACAAAACTTGGATCCACGTCCAATGAGGAGCTTGTAGTAAGCTACAATTCCAATGAGCAGCGAACACACACCTGTCGTAATAAAGGGACCTAAGTCGTATCGTATGAGTATCGTTACAAGTAATGACGAAGTAATAACGACAGCAACCATATGCAATGGCATGAAAAGTTCCCCTATACAATCGTTCAATTCTTGAACGATAAGCGCCAAGCATCGAAAATTGTGGAACCAACATTTTGGTTTTAGAAGTTTCCGCGTTGTCCTCCTCCTTCCGGGGTAGTTTCTAAACCAAAATTGTAAATCCATCATTATGACTCCTGGATATGAGTATTCAGAACAAACGTTACGAATACCTCAAACGTTTAAAATTTTACCTCATTTCTCGGATGATGTAGACACCCATAATCACTACAGCCGCAAATAAATCAACGTAAAGAATGATTCCTGCGCCATTTATGGATACAAATGCAAACTGAGCCATGCAACCCAAAATTTTCATTGGGATTTTGACGTATATTGTATAATCAGAATTACAAATCGGTAGAATAAAAAATAAAACGTGCTTTCGGCATTGCATCAAGTATGCAAATATAAGTAGGGCCGATATAATAAAAGACAATCCCATGCACCCAATTTTTATCATTCCGCTGATTGTATCTTCCTTGGTAAAGCCACGGCGTTCTCGTTTGGTGGCATAATTGCCTGAAAATTAAACGTGAGAAAATTGTATTAATTAGAATATTTAAAAATCTAGTAGTTAAGTAAATACTGTCAGACTCTGAAAGAATTCATAGAATCCTGCTGCACGATTGATGAAGGCCACAAACTGACGATACTTCCAAGCGGTGTGGACGTGCAACAACACGGTCATAAGCGCCAGTGCGACGATTGCTGATCTCAAAGGATCGCTTTTCAAGAGTGCTAATTTGTCTTCGGCCTCCACGAGCTGACGTACAAAATTCAAAGCAATAGCCATTTCCCAGCCGATCAGAAATAGTAGGGTAAAAATCCACCGTCCAAGATCATAGCGGGACGTCAAGGGTTCCATGCGATTCAGGGCTTTGTTCCATTTTACTGGAAGAGCACCCAAATAGAAACCAAAAGTGACAACAATGTTAGCAGTTACATAGGAACGCTTTGCCCATACTTTGGTCTCCATATTCCAATCATGTTGAACAGGATTAAACATGGCTGCAAGTAAAGCTTGTGTGCGACTTTGACATGTCTCAAAAGTGACAGCTATGTAAATATGGGCCAAATATGGAAATTTTTGGCACTTTTAACCGCAAAAAGTGAGCAGATCGTCGTCATTCCCTAATGGCTAAACTTCAAAAGAACGCTTTCTGGACTATTCCATTTCACGAATTCATTATTTAAAACTGTTAGGAGATTCTTAGTGCTCAAATACCGAGTCTCAGCGTTTTGGGCTATTGATGTGAATATAAAATATAATGAAGTTCGATTCCAGAAAAATAGTGTAGGCATTAGGCTTGGGTCAGTTGGTTGGGTCAAACTTGATAAATCTATCTATCGAATTAATAATTAAGTATTAAATAGGAATTTTTTACGGAAACTTGATAATATCTCTTTTCCAGTCGTTTTGAGACTTAAATAAATTAATAGGGAACTAAAACTTTCCAATTGGTGTCCCTTAAGGTTTTACTATGGCTATACTCTTTTTATAATTAATTTACGACACCCACTTTTGCACGCTTTTAGCGCTTGAGAATATAAGGAATTTATTTAGAAAGTAAAGGGTTGTTTAACCTAAAAATAGACCGTAGAACGCTAAATCAAAATGTAAAATCGTTGGCCCAACTTTCGACAAAAACCTGAACTTCGAATTTTCGAAACTTTTAAAACAAAATTAAATTAAATTCATATTGAATACTTAAATATATTTACCTTTTATGTAACTTCAAAAGTGACTTTTAAAGGTCACGACATCGAGATCCAATTAAAATAATTAAGTTGATTGGTAAGAAAAATAGCAAATATTGCCATAAACTGCTATTGTGGGGTTTTTTAAGGGTTAATTAGACAAAAGCCCTTCATGAATTCTAATTTGCTTCGAAATAAATGATCTTTCTATTCTGGAAAACATCAGTGGACCATTTCAAGGTCATTTGCCTGCCCCTACGTACGTTGAGATAAACCAAGACTAACAGAGTAACAAACTATAAACAAAGTTCATGGCTTTGACCTTCATGTTGATTAATACGAACGTGTTTTTGTCAAAGTTCTCCAGCTTTAACGAATGTTAGCTGATCAAGCCGGTTTTGTATTCCATTCCATTTTTTTTGTTACAATACCGGCACTACAGATCGACTAGTCTGACTGATAGTAACACACAGAAAACAACAGTGGCGAAATGGCGTCTTCATCTCCCAACACTATTCCAATTGTTGACATTGGCCTCGTCATTGACGAAACTTTAAGGGATGACGACCCGGCCTGGATAAAAATTTCAAGTCAAATTGATGTTGCCCTGCATTCAATAGGATTCGTCTATTTAAAAAACACTGGAATTTCAGAAGCAATTGTAAGTTTTTGTGGAACAATTGTATTATAAGCTTGCGTAATTCCATCAATTGCGTCAATTGCAGATCGATGAAGCATTTACTGCTAGCAAAGCCTTTTTCACAATGGATTTACAAACTAAGAGCCATTACGCAAAGAAGTTTGAAGAAACCCCGGTAGGTTACGATTATTACGCTGGATATACACCACCGGGCGCAGAGTAAGAATTACAGTCCAAATCCTGTACGCTAAGGGTCAACTAAAGACATTTTAATTGGGTTGGTTAGAAGTTGAATTTAATTGTAAAATATTTCGCAGACTGGAAGGGGATGCGGACTATGAGCACAAGGAGTCATTTGATTTTTGTGGCAATAAACGGATTTACCCCGATGCGCATGTCCCGAATTTGAGAAATACAATTAATGCTCATCCGAATTTCAGCTCAAGAAACTGACTTTGACAATGGCAAGGATCTTGGCCATAAGTCTGGGAGTAAAAGATTTGAGCGTCTTTGTGCAATCCGTTCGCCATCTTACTGACTCTTCGGTGTCTAACACTACTACACTGCGAACACTTTATTATCCACCAGTCGGCCATCACAATTTGACTAACCACCAAAATCCGACACGATGTGCAGCTCACACAGATTATGGTTTCCTCACTTTATTGTTAATGGACCCCGACGCAGTGGGACTGGAAGTAAATAATGTTACTATTTAAACAAGAAACTCTCAGCAGAACTTACGTTTTGTAATATTTGGTAAAATCACAGGTTAAATCTACTAATGAAGAATGGATTCCGGCCAACCCTATTCCAGGCACAGTTCTCATGAATGTAGCTGACTTTTTGGAGCTATGGTCCGATGGGCGCTATCCTGCAACTGTAAGATTATGTTGAAATGAAATTGTATTTCCAACAATCAGTACATCAAATTGAAATCCAATTTAATTTCCAGTATCATCGCGTCTGCCTTCCGCATAAGCCAGAACTGAAATCAAGATGCAGACAATCAATTGCTTACTTTGTAAACCCGGATGATGTAGTTAATGTTCGAGCACTAGAAACAAAATTTGGCGACAAGGAATTACCCAGCCGAAAAGAGAATTGGAATGCTGCAGATCATATCAGAGAACGATCGAGAATTGCGTACTCCAAAACTCTCACGTAGACGTAACTGATGATTTTGAGCAAATGGAAAATAGATTGACTGCATACTTAAATAAACCAATGGGAAAATGGGAGTCCCAAGTTTACTAACCTGCCAAAACAAAACCGTGATAATGTAGATGCGTGTTGTTCTAAAACTCAACTTTGTCTAGTTTTAATTGAGCTGAGAATGGCATCCACGGCGGAACCAAAATTGTCTGTGACAAGATCAGGAGGCGGAGAAATTTTGGATTCGTCGTTTGGTAGATATTTTCCAGTCTTGACTAGAATACCACGCATTCCAATAGTCATTGCTCCTCCCACATCGTCTCGTACATCCTAGAGTAAACAATCGTGGAATTCAACATAAGTTACCAAAATTAAAAATGTCGTTACAGTACTGTTCAAGGTCTCTTACATCTCCAATCATGACAGCTTCCCCAAGTTCACAGCCAGTGGATTCGACAGCCCCTGAGAAAAACGCTGGAGACGGTTTTCCAATAATTAAGGGCTCTTTTCCAGTTGAATATTGTAAGCCTTCGACGAATGGTCCAGGACCCAGAGACAAATTAGCGCCATCCCTATAGTACCTTCCTTTGTGAATGGCTATAAATTCTGCGCCCGACATAATAAGCCTACAACATGAACATATAAATTCAATTAACCGACATGTAAACCCAAAACCACTTGTTTCTAACGCAGTAGATTCGAGAAAACGCAATGAATAATAATTGTACCTAAATGCTGTATTCATGTTTTCATAATTAAGCTCGGATTTGGCTAAAGCTACCAAGACAGCATTCGGATTTTCACAGTTAACTCCTTCAAAGTCTTCAGTCGCGTCCTTGTCAATTATCAGAAAAGGTCTGAGAACTTAAAGGAAATTACAAAACTTATTTAGTTAGTAGCGCATAATCATTCGACACTCAAACCAAAAAATAATGTAAAAGATGGAAAGTAGATGACTTACAACGCTTCTCAATATACTGCCGAGCTACAACAAGCGTAGTAAACATTTCGTCCGGGCTAACTGTGAAACCCATCCTGGATAGGCGACGTATCAAACAATTCTTAGACTCCTTAGTTGTGTTCGTAACGAATCGAATTTTCAGGCCGGCATCACGTAACCTAGAAAGCAAAACATCAAAGAATGATTAAGTGTCCAGTGATCACAGCGCAAGTCTACAACTGATTACCTTTGAAGAGATGTTACAGCACCTTCAATTGGGGTATCCCCTATGTGTAAGGTCCCACTTAAGTCAATTAATACACATTTTAGATTCGTAAAAATGTTTACACATTCTTTCCCTAATACTGAAACAGCTCCTCGTGACACCATTGATCAAGCTTTAGTAACAACTGATAAAGTAATTAATTTGACTACATAAATTTCCAGTTATTGGATTACTCAGGGCTTGGATCTGGATGCTGAAAACCGATAATCAATTGATGATTGAGTGCTGATTGAATGGATGATGTGCACAGCACAGCTGCAGCTGTTATGTTTGTTGGTTTTGGTTTCGTCTTTGCTTTGATTCTTCCAGTTCGGCCCCGGGCGAATCTCCCCGCCTAAAAATCCAAATGTGACAGACATGACAATCTGAGTTTACCGGAAGAAACCTTGAGATTATGGAACAATTAAGTATTAATTAAATTAACAATGTTTTACTGCATCTGAACGGGTAAAATGCATTAATTTGATATTTGACAGGGCTCACAGAGACGTTACAGAATAAAACTTTGATAAGCGTAAGCATTCCACAAGGCAATACTGTTTTAGGCAGGACATCAATTCAATTCTTCAGACCGAATACAAAATTGAGATTCCGATTGTTCCAGGCTCAAGCTTTAGAATAAAATATTCTGTTCCCTTCCGTTAGAAGATTGTACAAGTCGATTTTGAATCCACATCCACTGGAACAACTTGTGGTATTTGTATGGGGCATTTACGCTTCGGCGAAGATGAAGAAGCCGATGATTCAAGTTGATTAGCTTCCTCGACCTCGACTTTCTGGCTACTTTGAACCGGGAACTGCTCAGCGATAAATGTTAATGCCGCTTCCCATCCGGATTGAATAAGTGAATTTTTCTGGTCCACGCTGATGTCAAAATCGAGAGTACTTATGTCCAGGGTGTCGATATATATTGTACGACAACGGTCCATACCACGAATGTGCTGGATCAGTTGTTGATTAACGTAAAGCGCCGACTCTAAGACTGCTTTTGAGTAATCCCAAACTCCAACAATATCCACACGATGTTTCGGTATTGGAGCCTTGATACCTAAGACGAGAAGGTCGACGATAAAAAAAAAACAATACAAATATTGAATACCTTAAACGGGTACCTTGAATCATACTCATCTCCTCAGATGTAGCCAAATAGAATCCCAGTGTCTCCATATTGACTTCAGATCCATCGAAAATCTTCACCGGATAATTTTCAGCTATTCCACCATCAATCCATAAATCACTTTCGAATCCTTCTGCTAGAACCTGATTTCCTTCTTCGTTCTTTATAAAATACTGATATGGTGAAAATAGAAAAGGAATTCCCATCGATATTCGAACTGAATCTGCAATTATGGCCTTTGGTGTATTGTCCCAGCTGAAAGTTGTGGCCGATTTGGTATTCAAATTAAATCCCACGACATATAAATCCTTAAATTTTAACTCCGGCTTCTCCTGTATCAAGGTATGTAACTCCTCGAATGTACAATTGCGGATGTTTGTTTTGTCAAAAATTAATTGCTCCAACCTAGGAACAGGAAAAGTTAAGTGCTTTTTCAGTTAATCAATGCAAACTGATAATTGGTCAGTCCCTACCAATCCCGCACTTCTTTTCCAGGGAAGAGGCCCAGATTATCCCTTAGGTCCATTAGAATGGCTGGAGCCACAAACGGAAGTCGACTTGGCTGGGCTGGGTTGGTCATGACCACGTCTTTTAAGTTCATTAACGTTTTCCTGGATACACGGGAATTCGTATCGTCCAGAAATACTTGAACATTCACTGTTAGGATTTTGATCAGCTCCTCCGTTGAGTAATTTAGGGCCAAAGCAAGGGCGGTCATTGCTCCTAGAAATAGGGACTAGTTTTAATAAAACGAAAAACTAAACTGGGTTCTCTTCAATGAGTACTTAATGCAATACACTTGATTAGTTTTACCTGCTGATGTTCCAGCAACACGTTGAATCGTGTCAAAGTTCAAATAATTTAAATCTCGAAGAGCACTTACTGCACCCAAATAAGCAATCCCTTTGACACTTCCACCTTGAAAGACGAGATTCCTTTTTCCATTCAGCATTGTCACAACTGTCAAAACTGGAGTACAATCAATTAACTTGAATCTTCTAATTAATTAAGTATAATAAAAACCAGTTTAGGTTAACTTCCTTGCGAGTGATTCAGAACATGACTCAGAAATGCTCAAAAGTAAACATAAACAAAAATACTACGAAATCAGCTGAGTTTAAAGCGTCGTTCTCACTTTCACTTTTGACATCGAAACTGGGCTGGTCACGACAAGACAAGGTAGAAATTTTAATAAATTAAAAAGTTATAAATATTTTAATAAATTAAAGTTTTAAGTATTTTAATTGCCACTAACAAAAATTAAGACCTATTTAGAAAGTCAATGGCTGCTTCATGGACGAAGTGCACCATAATTTCTCGAACTTTTTACACGTGTCAATGTTACTCGTATGGCCATTTGCTAACTGCCAATTTTTTGATTTTCCCTCTTCTCATCCACATGAGAGAGGGGAAGTAGAAGAGGGGGAAAAATGGCCGTTAGCAAATGACCATACGGTAGTTAAAAGTATCCGAATGATCTGATTGACGTAAGATTCAATGCATAATTTTTATTGATTAACGTTCACGTAATATATTGCAATCAGGAAAAGTATTACTTTAAAGAGGTATGATTTTTATAACACAGTTTAATAAGTAGCTTTATAATAATAAATTTAATAATTAATTACAAGAATGAAGAAACATTTTCAGGCTTCTCCAAACACAATTTCTTTTACTTTGGAATAGTCACTGGTTTTTGTGGAATTTTAGAATTAAACGATAGGGCCTTACAACACAATTATCTGAATCCTAATTAAAAAAAATTAAGAATAAAATCTCACTTTAATGTTGGTATTGTAAAGGTTACTTAACTGTAAGTGGCACAGGAGGTAGTAGTGGAAAATTAGGTGGATAAGAGTTACTCAGTGGAAAATAACCTAACAATTAATTTTTTTCTCCTAACAATAGACTAATTACAGGACAAAGCCAGTGTAACATGGAAGTGAGAGAATGGAAAACGTTTTTTCAGCCATGTTGGATCCCTTCATAAGGTCATGATTTAAAGCCCTTGTACCGACATCTAAGGCGGAAATTTTCTATTTCTCGCGAAATCATTTAACTTTAATGTGAGCATAAGTTTCTAGGAGACAAGGAGGGGGATGTGAGCAAAAAGATACAAAAGGAATTTTAACCTTTGACCTTCTAAAATTAGACCGTCACAACCTTCTAGTACAACGTAAGATAATTAGCATTAGACACAAGTACACTTTCTCCAATTAGGTCAGTTAATGCCGTATCTTTTTCACATTGAATCCTGTGCAATTCTATCCTGGTTTTCAATTATTAGCTAGCAGGGTTATAGTAATGAGAATGTTTGTCTTTTGGCTTGATACCGATTTGTAGGCTCATGAAATCACAATTTGAAGTTAATTTTAAAACAACAATTATTTAACTAATCAGGGCTACAAGATAGGGTGAAGATACACAGAGATTTACGTTCGTTTGAGAGAACGAACAGGTAAAAACAGGTTTTAAGAACAGGTTTTAAGAACAGTTTTAAGAGAAAATTTAGAACAGATTTTCAGAAGTATTTAATAATAAACTATTTTACGTATTTTTAATAGGAATTTTCGGACTACAAGTCCCAACTGAAGCATTTTCAGTAACAACTTTCTTGGTTGAGAGTTAAAAGAGAGCGTCTAAAAAAATCTCTGAATAAGAATGCAAGGGTGACTTGGAGAATTGAATTTCCCATCAGTATGGTCAGCTATTAATGACGACGAGGGACGTTGATTAAGCGTTTTTTGAGATGATTTGAATTGACAAAATGGTCATCAAATATTTGGAGTTTCAAATGTATTGGATAAATTCTGGATTAAGGTAGCTAAAGCCATAGAACTCATTTTGATTTAAGTTCATCAAAAATAGTTTATCCGTGGGTGTCAAATCAATTTTCTCTGACGTGAATTGATTATCGAAATTACTAACATCCTTCCGATGTTTCTGTAAAAATTTGAAAAGATCGTTTTTTTTTATATAAAATCTTTCATTAATCAACCGGTGTTGTCACTTCACAAACTAAATCATCACAAGACAGTTCGTTCAATTCCATCTTCTTCTTCAATCTCGTCTCCGCCGAACCGCATAAAGAAAGGGTTAACATAACTAAAAGTTTTAAATTCAGCTCCAGTCAAATTGGACAAAATTAAATCGGCATTAGCATCAGGAGGTGTTAAGGCAGTTGAGGTTTTCGTAAAAATTGGATCAAAATTTTCAACAGAACGAGGATTTTTCTAAAGAAATCAAACAAAAACCAACTCAAAATTCAAATTAAAAGAAATGATAATAAAATAAAGCAAAGGTAACCCCCAAAGTAGCGGAAGCAAATATACAACCCAAGGTCACAAGACAAATGTTGACCTAAGACTCGTCAACGTTTGGTTTACGGCCTGGACACACCCGATATGCTAAACTGTGACCCAGTTAGGTTAACTTACAATTCTTGGTTTCCACGGTGGTTGTACTTCTCTGGATTCAATTTTGTACCAATCCAAACGTCTAAAAAAAGAATGGCTTCTAATCTCTTCTTCTCCACAAGGGGAACATCCGAGTCTTTTCAATGGATTTTTAATAAGAAATCCCTTAATGATTTCTTTACTTTCTTTAGATAAATTTTTAGGATAGGCCACATTGTGGTCCGTAATGGAAGCAAATAGTTCTTCTTCATCTTCGCCCTAAAGTTAAAAAAAATTGACAAAAAAAAACTCTTTCTCGTGGAACCTTTTACAAAAAATATTAGCTATATCTAGTGGATTTTTAAAAAATTTTAAAGCCTAATTTCAAAATAATTTCAAAATATTATCAACTAACCTCAAATGGCGGTTGGCCACAGAGCATTTCGTAGAGCAAGACACCGAATGCCCACCAGTCAACAGATTTTCCATAGGGTTGATACAAAATAATCTAAAAGAAAATTACATCCATCTAAGACACGGTTGGCCTAAGGTTTTGTTCGAACAATAAAATATAAATATTTGAACACTTTTGTTCTAGACTTGGGATCAAATCTAGACTTTCCTGCTTCAGGGATTTAAAATAGAAATGAGCAGACAAACGAAATAGCAGGACAAGGTATTTTTTTTAAAATAAAGAAGCCATAAAATATTCTCCTTGCCTCTGGTGCGATGTAGTCAGGCGTTCCGCAGAATGTTTTCGTAAGACCTTTCCCATCAAAAATTCCTTCTTTGCACATGCCAAAATCCGCAATTTTAATATGTCCATCTTGATCTAACATAACGTTATCCAGTTTCAAATCTCGATAAATGATGCCATTTCGATGTAGGAAGAATAAACCTATGGCAATTTCAGCTGCATAAAATCTGTGTCACAGGGAAAAGCAAATATTGAAATTATTATCGAAGTGTCGGCATCTACAAAACAAATTCTTGTTTGAAAGGGACTTACGCTGCAACGGGTTCTTTGAACTTTCCAAATTGTTGTATTTGGTACATCAAGTCTCCACCTGGTCATAGGTAAAAAAATTAAAATTAAATTAAAAAAAAAAGTTAGCGCAAGCGCAAGCGTTCTCTTTGCTCCGCGTTCTCTTTTTGGAGGAAACCATATAATTCAATTTACTCCAAATTTCTCCAGGAAATTTCTCCAGGAAATTGGATCCATTAGGATCTAGTCTTGTTTGAAGAAGGTTGATCTTATCTACTACTCAAGACATGTCTTCGCAGCTATTTGCTAGTTGTGTGACCGTTTCGACAAGACTAACTTGAATTTTTTACTTACCGTTGACATACTCCATAACAAAGTAGAGACGATCCTGAATAAAGATAAATAGTAACAAGCGTCAAAATTAGGTCACAAATCTTGTTTATAAATAATTATAACTAACAGGCCTTAAATCTTTTGATCTAAACAGTCTAAACATGCGCTTTCAGATCCGGTACAACCTAGTACACTCCGGTACAATACTAAATGACAAACGTACCATTGTCTGGAAGCAAGAATGTAATTGGACCAAAAATGGTGGCTTTGAGCTTAGGGCAAGGACCCGCTTCTCAATCATTGTACACTCAATGTCGTCATCTTGAATGATAATATCTTTCTTCAGGATTTTTATGGCATAGAGCTCATCAGTTCCTTTCCGCTCTGCCAACATTACCTGGAAAACGTTCAGCAGGATTTTCAGATACGTGGAATAGATACGCATATAATGAGGGTAGGGGTAAGCTACGAAAATTATGCCGGCACAGTTCAAAGAACGACTTAACCGGTGCTATAAAAATTAAGCCCTTGCGTGATTTGGTGATTTACCTTTCCAAATGAGCCTTTGCCCAAAACCTTGAGAAAATTGAAATCAGTTGAACGGATAATGTCCTTCTTGCTCATATTATGAAGGATTTCTTTATTATCTGCAACAGGTGAGACGATGGAAGCTTTCTAATGAATAAAAGATTACGGGATTATTTACAGAATTAGCGTGTAATAAAAAATAATTTGTATTACAATCATCGTAAATCTTCATCTGCCGCTCTGTATTTCCCTTACCCTCATTTGAAGTTTAATATCATTAATTAAATCAATTGAGTCTTCTGGAACTGGAAAAGGAAACAGCAAGATACAACAAGGTCAAATTCATTGCCACTTTTAAAATTTTTCTTAGCGTAATGAATTTAAATTTACCCGGGACATTGTAGTATTCTCCTTCATCTTCTGTTAATAATTTGAACCATCCGCTCACGGGCTTCTTGAGGATTTCACTGATACCAAAAGAAAGGGATCCCATAAAATCATTTCGACTTGTTCGATCCCAATCCCAAAGCTCAATTAGTAATCGTCTATCCTTATCTTCCGGTTTTAGATCGCTGAAATATTGGGGAAAGTTTAGGTTAACAAATTAGGTGAATTTAGGTTAACAAATTGGGCGAATTTAGGTTAACAATTTAGGTTAACAGGAACACAGGAAGTGAAGGTACGTTCCTTAGATTGAGATTTAAATAATGGCGCTGGAATCTGGAATTTTTTGAATGCTACAATTTAATTGCAAAGCTTACAATGTAATTGTTTCATTCCATGTTGGATTGAGATTATTTTTAATTGTTCTCGTTTTTTTCTTGATTCCATCTGTATCCGGAATGAGCTTAATCTTGACATAGGGATCTGACAAACCGTTTGGATCCATTGGAATCAAGTTACGGGCCTCTTTTACTGTAAATAATATTATAAAATATAATATAAATATATAGTATAATATATATATATATAATACAAATTATATAAATTATAAAGTGATATAAATTGGATTATTACACTCAGAATGCTAAATGAATTCAGAACCTTCAGAGCATGACAGGTAGAGTTATGGCAATTACCTTCTATGATTAATTTACTTCCAATACAATTAATCATGAGATGAATTCTTCCACGCCGTTCCGTGTGATCACAACCACAGAGATTAGGGACGCTTACAACACATTTCTTGTGAACGTTCATGTCACAGGCTGTAAAAATTAAATTAGCATCTTGTCGTCAACGTTGTCACGCAACCATTTAGGGGTAGTGTACTCCAGCTTCAGCAGTAGCAGGAAAGCATTTCTAGAATTTTTAGAATATTTGAAACAGGTTTAGGTTTCGGGTAGAAAAATTGCAACTAACGACAATACAAAATGCTAATGCTAAAAGCTAGCTGTTAAAATTTTGTTCAATTAAAAATTTTCAGTTAAAGCAAAAGTGTTAATTGAAATAATACCAGTGCATCGTAACCCTGTAAATGCCAAGCCATGCAGAAGAGATCCACAGTGATCGCAGAAAACTGGTCCCAGGTAATTTGACTTCTCCCACTTATGGGTTTTGCCAGGAACCTCATTAATTGCACAATCATGGATTAAATTAATTGGACAAAGCAATTAGTCAAGTACTTTTTAGTAATATTTAAGACAGAGACAATGAACATATGCGTGCATTATTTTCATAGTTAGAACTGCAGTAGCAAAACACAATAAAAATGGATCCTAGTACCTAACGCAAAAGTTTGAATTTGCGCCAAGGTTTGAAACACAAAGTTTTAAAATCAGCTATCAGAGCTAAAACCATAATCATGTTCAGGTATGACCTGAACATGATGTTCAGGTGTTCAGGAACACGGTGTTCATGTTTGTACTGAAAGTTGGAAACATGCGTTTGGAATTAGGATGTATGCAAAATCCATAAAAGTTATCATTCGCGAATCGTATAAAATGTGTGAGTGACTTCTAATTAAAGTTGTTAATTAAATATTAAACGGCTTGTAATTTTGAATTCTAAAAGTGTGGTTCCTGACATGCAAGGTTCCTTGGTGTTAATAGTGAAATCATGCAAAGAGAACACAGGTTTTGTAAAACAATTACTGAAAAAGTGTTAGTATGGTTCACAAAACACAAAAACGTCTATTTTTTATATAATTAACATTATATAATTAAGGGAATTTTGAAAATGGCACATTTATAGTTATTTTGATGGCAAGCTGCATGAAGGAAGGCATGAGGCAGGTGAAGAAAGTCTCATAATTAGGAAAGTGATGATGCTACCTGTACACTTCTGGCCCTGATGTATGACGCCATAGAGTAATGAGCCACAATGATCACAAAATGTCGGACTGGAGTACGTATGAGACTTAAATTTATGCTTAGTACGTGAATCCTAAAAATAACGTCAGGTTTTAGAAACGACTTCCCGTAAAATCCATTTACGTCGTCTCCAAAAAAACAAGCCGTAACCGTTCCAAATCACGTAACCAACCCATCAATTTCCACCAATTTCCACCAATTTTAGGTAATCGTATCCTATGAGAAGCTATTAAAGATTGTCCACTTACATCTGAGTCAGCACCCTTGTCAGCACCCGGACAATTGAAGGAAACGAATTCATGGCATCTTTTGTGAACCACAAAGCTACAAACTACAATAAGGGGAAAACAAACTGCGGTTATTAATTTTTTATAACTTTCCCATAGTTAAAATTGCTAATTACTACATTTAGGGCCCTGTAATTACTACATTTACCTTGACATTGGTAACCCTGTTTGCCAAATCCCCTGCAAAAATAAAGGGCATTAAAATGGCACGTTGCAAATGCAATTTGGGATTATGAAGTGTGAGAAATGATGGAGATCAACAGCGGTCGAAAAATAGCTTCACAAGCCGTTTCCACAAAGCTCAGCTTCGCAGCGACAAGTTGTAAAATTCACTAAAGAATTTTCCTAAAATTTATTATTTTATTATTTATTTATTATTTCTTACCAAATAAAATCCTTGCAATGAGAACAAAAAGTTGGCTGCTTGAAGAATCTTGGTATAAACTTGTGATTTTTTATTTCATAAATATTTTTTTTCTTCAATGCCCCCTTCCTTGCTCTTTTAAATCCTATTCGAAAGGATGAGTCTAAATCTGAAGAACTTGATCGATCATCTCCACCGCCACCGCCCATCATACTCGGCTGATTACTAAACCACAAAGAATAAAGAAACAATTTTAGATCAATCAATCAAAAGTTTTATCAATTTCCTAAATTTCTTAAAAAATTCATAATTCCGTTCAACCCAACCCTAGAATTCTCCGTTGGAACTAATTACTTCAAATCCAATTACTTGAATTCAATTCCAATTAGTTCAGTGTTCAAATCCGGAAATACTGGTCTGTGAACCGTAAAACCCCTGAACCTAACCGTAAAACCGCTGGACCCGTAATCGTAATAATCACGCCTTGACTCACCTTCACACTCCAACGTTTGGACGTAAAAACAGAAACTTACGTCAATCTGATACACTTAAACGTTAAATTAAAATGGGAAAAGATTTCTGTGACGAATAGCAGATGGATACTGAATCCCTGAGAGA
>JABASL010000445.1:0-17402 GCA_019775825.1 Neanura muscorum | reverse complement strand
TTCAAAGCTTATATGAAATTCCTAGAGCTTGGAGTATTCTCGAAGTTTCTATTCTGCATTAGTTTTCTATACGCTCGCTTTTACGCATTTGTCTTTTGGCAAAATTGATTATTTCCATTCCTTGCAAAGTTACTTTCCTTTTAGTAATTTCATAATTGAATTTCAAGTGAAAGGTCTCCAGTAGCTTCAAAAAGTTTGAAGCTTTTAATTGGTTTTAGCTACTAGAAAGCTTAGAAGAGAAAATCGCGCGTGCAGAAAGGACGCTTATGGCCTTTGAGAGATGATTGGCGTCACTTTTACGGAATTCTAAGAATTTTGGCAACTTTTGGCAAAACGCTATAAACAGGAGCAATACAGGTTCTTTCTACTACTTTCTCTTGGTTCTATTTCTGCATTATCGGTTGCCTTCGGGCTGTAGTCTCTGGCATTGACATCTCAAGTTGGTAGGACCAAAACCCAATAATTTCATTGGACGATTCAGAACTTCCTAGTACTTTCATGCTCCGAAAAAATCGATAACGGGGGAGAGAAATTCGGGTTTTTAGATGTTTGACGTCAGCGTTAGCTGAAAACGAAAACTCGAGGCGGGCTTTTCTTTGGAAGCACTTTTTAGTTATAGCGTGTATGCCAATTTTTATTCTCGTCATTCTAGTCGTCAAATTTAGCTTGATTCTTGGCACGACATGAGAAAGCCATTTCGGGGTTAAGATGTCATCATGTTCGGGTACTTTTTCGCCAATTTGCGGGAAACATGCTTTCTAGGGCAATTTGGAGAATGGAAGTCTAGTTTGTTGAAATTTTTTTTCTGTGAAATTTTATTACACAATCGAATCATTGCGAACTGCCTACCTTCACGTTGTTAGTCTCGTTCCAAGAATTTCTAGTACGTAAAATCAACAATTTTCCCTACTTTTTAAGTATTTGTCTATTTTTGAATTGAAAAATGGATCAGTTGGATCTGTTTAAATTCATTTGACTGATTGTAGGTTAAGTACCACTTGAAAATGAGGGTTTAGGAATAATGCTAGGTAATTTCGTCACCTCTCTTTCAATGTTCAATACTCAGGACGTCACTGTTTCTTGGAATTTTGGCATAAAAGGACTCGTCTCTTGACTTTGGCCTCGTCATGAATCTCACTGAAACAAGAGAAATTTCTGGTTAATTTCGATTGTAAGTGGCGGAGAGACATACAAGATGAAAAACGATTGGAATGCAACAATGGTAGTTGCTCAATTGTATTTCACAAGGATTTTAAGAAGGATTTCAAACAACCTGAAATTCAACTTTTGCCTTCTTATTTTTTGAAGGTCTTCCAGGAATTCTAAAGAAAAATTTCCCCGTTTTGCATTTATTATTGTTTAGTTTTTAAAGCCCATTTTCTACTTGTGTTTTGAAATTTTTCTTTGAACCACCAAGGACTTACGTCAACGCGTGTCCATGATTAGGTCAGGGCATAACACTTATTACCACATCAGAAAACAACAATAAAGAATTTTTTTATATAAAAAAAATTATGCTTGAAAATCCAGCTAAATCAAAGCATACTCCGCGTAAAGTGGACAATTTGCAGCATGTCGTGGTTTCAAAATTCTGTTTTGTTTCATAAAAAAAAACAGAATGAAAAATTGTAAAATAGAAAAATTTATAATTTTTTTTTTGAATACTCTAGGATACAAGCTTTCTAATTGCATCACTTCCGGAACATTCGTTTAAAAATTAAAATTTAATGGAAGACAAAATTTTCGATTTTTGTGTTAAACCTAAATAGCCTTGGACTAAATTCGAAATTACTTCCAGGAAAAGGCTTTTCAACTAATTCTCTTGTTCTCAGTCCTCATTTACTATTCATTCTAATGCTTTTTCTATTCAATTCACATGCAACACAACTTACCTAATTAATAATTAATTCTAAATGAGTTCCTCACAACTTCATAAATTACCCAGAAATTTAGTACTAAACGAATTTTCTAACCAAATCCTAGTTTAATAGAACTTTAAAACTGTAAAAAGTTGAACTTTGTTACGGCATTTGTCTGTAAAACAGAAAACGTCTGTGAGCATAAGGTCTTCAGTAAATTCTTGTGAATTTGATGTTTTTGGGATTTGTAAGTTTCAGGTCATGGAAGGTCATAGAAAGGACTTATATTGTTTCTGAGAGTAACTTTAAAAAGCTTTTTAAGCCAAAATAGATTTTCGTTGAATTATTGATGTTCCAAGAAGTGAAACAAAGTGAAAATCGAAGATCTATTTATTTCCTGTCTTGTTTTTTCTCAAATTTCGTAGAACTATCGGATTCTGCTAATTAAGCAAAAGAACGCTTTATTCTAAGAATTTTTTTTTGTCTGGAAGGCTACTGCGCCTCCAGGACAATTATTCAGAGGCGTTTATTGATCGAATTCATGGAAAGTTCCTGTATACCTGAAAATCTTTCTTTGTTAAAATACGCAATATTAACCAATCGAGTGGGTTTTGCCCAGGGAATATGAATTACCGAAAATTCTTTTTACCGGAAGGAGAATCTAAAAGTGAAAGTACTTTCCACGGAAAAAGAATAAAAAAGTGAAAGTAAGCCGAAAGCATTTTCCCCGGAAGTAATGCTTAGTTTTTCGTATTTTCTGAAGAGCGCTCGCTGCCTTAAGACATCACTAACTAAGGAATAAATCTTTCGTCGTTAGTTAAGTAGAAAAGCCCATTTTATCCGAATATATTATCCTATATTACGCAATTTTTGATGAGTGGTGGGCGGGTTTAGCTATGGTTAGCTGCTACAGCTACATGAAAGCGTAACCTTTGACCCTGGGTTTATGGTTGATTTAGTAATTACATGCTTTTGGGAAAAATAGCGAAATGATCCCGACTCGAATAATCTAAAACCATACTCTTACTGTGCTCAAGTTTTCACTTTTTGGGTTTTCTTTAGGTACGAATAAATATTTTTCGGTAGAATTGGAAACTGGTAGTCCCTTTAGGTGGGGTGACTCAAGTGAATCAGCAACAAGTACCTAAAATTCTGTAAACGTTTTGGCAGGGTTAAGTTACTACAACAAAATAAAATTCCCCAGCATCCTAGTCTCCCTTCCCTTGACAGAGTCTGACTAGGCTAGGTTGTCATTTTTTCCTGGAAATCATACCCCTATACCGCAATGATTCGATGCTAACGAGGTAGTGACCACATTCGAGCAACAGTTTTCCCCTTTGCTCACTTTCCAATTACTCACTTTCACCGTTTCTTCGAATCCAAATCCCCATTTAGAGATAGGGAAAGTTAAGTAAGGAAAATTAAATTAAAACCTTAAGACAGATAAATTTGACAAAAATAGCCAGGCTGATTAATGTCAACTCTGCCATTTTGCGGTTTTAAACAACATGTATGTCAAATTCCCAGAGTTGAAAAGAACCTTGAGAATTGGCACATAGGTGCTAATTATTTGCACTCCGGTGGTAATAATAACACTAATTATATCAAGCATGAATGGATATGACACAATATTCTCAGTAGAACATCGACGCCATTACAAAATCCTGGACTATGTGTACCTCCTTTCACGTTGACCTGAAATCAGAAATAATTAGTAAAATTCTTGGTATTCCTTTTCAAAACACACTGTTTGGAAAAAAGTACATTGTTGATTAAACCCTTATATTAATTATAGTGTCAATATTATATTAATACTTTAATTAAGTGCGTCAAGTTTTAAATACATTATTGGTAACATTTACTAAAATAGTAAAACTAAAAAACGTCCATACCGCAGAAACGTTAATCTTCATCATCATAAAAAATATTCTCGCGACATATTTCCGATAGCACCAAAACCAAAACCTTCGGACACTGGTTAGCTTTGAGCTAGAGTCACTGGGTTTGATGACCTCCAGGGGCCATTGTTGTCATCAATTGTGGGGAGTCGAGGTTGTCTAGAAGGAGAAAATGTCAAAGGTGGTTCACCACCTTCTCTTGGTGGTTTTCTCCATCTGGGATTGTACTTGTTGTACTGGGATTTAGGGCGCCAGAACTGTTTGTTGTCTTGTTTCTGTCTTATCCTAATTCCATCCGGTGGAAAGCCTTGTCCTGTGATTGGATCTCCTTCAGCAGAGGTGCTACCATTGGATGGTGCTCTCCAATTATCATCAGTAACAGCGTTTAGAATTTCTCCCAAATCTTCGCTTTCCTCGTCAGGGCTAGTCCAAATATAATTTTTAGGGTAGTATCGTCCAAAGACGGGTTCATCACGCAGAGGTTCAAACTTTCTCCACGTGTAGGATAATAGATTGGGGAAACGCGTAATCCAGTATGAAACAAATTGATCTGGAATGTGGCCCAAACTTTGTTGAGCAGCTTCTGTTAATTCACGGTAATGATTTTTCTGAAAAGGCAAGAGATCGGCTCATAGATACGAATGGTTTCGACCACGAACAATGACAATAAGCGGTCGCTAAAATATTCGCTTAAAGTTAAAACTAACCTTGTTCCGAAGGGCTCGAAGCAAATCACGAACTGAGTTTCCTTTAAATAGAAAAAAAATAATTTTAAATTCACACTCACGCACAAACTCCTGGAACGTGTTCGTAAGCGAACGTCCTCCCGTGTTGTTTTCGACGCGACGAGGACGACGTTTTCGACGAATCGTTTTCATTTATAAATTTTACAACGCAACGACTTTAAGCTTAATTTATAATTGTTTAAGGATATTTGAGGGTAGGGTTAGTGTGATTCGCTCATTTAGTACGTCAATTAAATGGACCACTTCAACTCACCCCGATATGTTCTGTACTTGCGTAAATCGTTCTTGACTTCATCACAAATCCAATCTCGCCAATCACCGCGAATGACACAATGTGCTTCGTTCTCAAGTCTCCGAAGTACAACGCAAGTTGACTCCTCTTCTTTTTCAACCCGATCACTTACGTCCAGAAAAAAGGCGAGAATTTTATCTGGAGCCCAAAACATTGGATGTGCCCTTAAATCAAAAAATAAATATAAATAAAAGTATATTCCTACTTCTCGGAAAACCATCTACTGCTCTGGGAAAACTTGTTCAATATTTATATTAATAAGCACCAATTTAATGTGAAACAACATACCTGACAGCGGAAAGTGGTGGGCGACTGGCTGAATCAAACGAAAGCATCTTTTGTATCAATTCCTGAGCGCCTTGCGGGCATTCAGCGACACGATCATGCCCAAGCGCATGTTGGCCCATGGAAATGTTTGACTGACGACGGAATGCATCACCTGGTGGTATTGAAAGTGAAGAGCAGAGATTAGACAATTAACTATTGTCACATTGTTGGCAGAATACAGCTCGGATTATTATAGAGCGCAAAACTTCGAGGGGTAGAAATAAATAAATTACAGCTCACATATCGCAGGAAGTAAGGGTGGGGTGACATCCTTTACAATTAAATTATGTTAAAACATTTAAAACGTCAGAGCAAAGCGAGCTTCAAACGCGGCAGACTTTTAAGAAATAGAAGCTGAACAAGAAGTATTATCGAAGGGTTACGCAGGCACGCAGCGATTTAATTTACCGAACGGGTGTTCCCCATCCGAAAGTACGTAGTAATAAACGCAGCCGAGACTAAACACGTCGACGGCTCTGGTCGTTCTGCCCGAGTTCTTCAGCATTTCAGGCGCTATCCAGCCTTCGGTTCCTGAAAATGAATTCGAAAACAATTCTAAGTAACTATTAATATTCCACGTTTGTACGTCTGCTGACGAATGTGCGGATGTGTTCGAGTAGGTCTTTTTTTCTCAATAGAATTAATGATTTTTGTTTTTCTGAAACAAAAATATGGTTTCGCACGGTACCTGGGATTCCGCCACTTCTTCGTGAAAATGACACACGTCCGGTTGTTAATTTTTTGCACAGTCCAAAATCCGATATCATTGTTCTGATTCCATTGGTATTTGCACAGACGGAAAGAAGGACATTAGCTGGTTTAATATCTCGATGAACCTGTAAGTAAAAAGTTGTAAAACCTAAAATAAAACTTCCACATTTTAGAAATTAATACAAAATTATAAAATTATATTTCACTTACAATGTGGAGGGAATGTAAATATTCTAAACCGTCCGTTGCTTCCTTTAGAACGTCCATTGGTTGAACTCCGCCGTGGACAAATTTCCCTTCAATCCAATCGCTGAGCGTTGCTGAGCAAAGTTCAAGCGCAATGTAACTGGAAATTGAGAAATCGACAATCGGCTTACCCAATAGTACATTCTGAATTCATTCAATGAATTCGTTATAATGCATTATCAATTTTATCTACCGAAATTGGCCATCCGTTTCTGTGCAAAAATATCGAATCACATTTGGATGTTGATCTGCATACATTAGAAAGACAATTACGTTTGGGCTTAGAATAATTTACACTCTGCATTTTCGAATTAAATAATTACACTTGAACTGAACTGTTTATATAAGTTGAACAAACCTGACTCTTTGAGTAAATCCACCTCACGATCAGCAAATTCAAAACATTCGGGTAAAATCCGTTTGACAGCGATATCCCGACCCTCAAATTTTCCTTTGTAGACGAAAGTACCTTCGCAGCCTTTGCCGAGAACAGAAGTCGTGTCAAAGTTAATTTTTCCCACTGTTACAATTCCATTACTTCCAGATAGATACGTAGGATATGGATGGCGCTTCCAATGAAATTTCCGCACCGTGAAAAATCCCAACGTTGAAATCGTCGTCATTACAGCAATTGTAATTGCTGCGGTGGTTAAAATAATGAATGGCTTTTCCTTTTCAGATTTAGCATGCGGTGGGGGTGGGAACCAGTTCCGTGTGCTCGGTGGTTCGATCGGTTTCTTGACAGGGGTTGGTGGAAAAGTCTGAATTGGCCGACTTGAATGTGTTTCTTTACCATCATGCTGTGGTGACGTTTCAAATGGAACGGGATCAACTTTATGGTGGACAGGAATAATAACGGAATCGGATCCATTTGCTAGAGGAGGTATTGGAATTGGGATATTCTCGTCTGGTGATGCTGTGATCTGTTTCACTGGTGGAAGGGCAGTTGTTTCTGGTACGGCATAGTGACCTAGGATTAAGAAATCGGGGAGAACGACATCACCAGGATCTGAGTGGTTCTCCGATGGGTGCCATGTTTCCCCTATAGGTGTATCTGCACCGTGAGATTCTGCTGGACCTTCCAAACGGGGCAGGCCTAGTATTGTATCAGAAATTGTTCGAACGCTGTCATCCACTAACGAAGAAACAGCGTAAAGCCCGAAGGGACACTCTCCGACATAAAGTGTTGGTAATAATTTACTGTTATCCTTTGAACCCTCAGGTGAATTGATCCTTTCTAGTGTTTCGGCAGCAACAGATGTAAACGGAACGGAAATAAGACTGTTGAGTGTCGTGTCGATTGAGTACAAGGCGATGATTGGTGATGAGAGATCAGTTTGCCACAGTAATTCTCCTGAAGACTTGTCATAGGTCAAAAGGGTGCCAGTTGACGGTGATGTAAAGTGAACAAGTTCTGTTGTCAACAAAAACTTACAATTAAGGGGGCGGCATTACATTACATAATGTCGAGACATGAAATGCAGCTTACCGTAGTCCAAAACATGTTGAGGTGCCATGTCAATCGAGGAATAATCGTGGAACGTTACATTCCATTTCTTGGGTCCATCAGCCATGGAAATTGTGTACTCACTTTTCCCTAGAAGAACAGCCTGGGCTTTCTCTTTGGGCGACGATGTTGATACAGGGTCATCCGTATCATCGGAAGGTCCGGCCGGGCATGTCGAGTCAGCGAATGAAAAGATTTCTTCCTTCTGACCCGTGAGGGGATCTAAGCTCAGCCATAAATCCATCTGAAATTACACAAAATCTTTACTGCAGGCCAATGATAATGCGAGGATAAGATTTTGAATTCACTCTTGAAAACATACATAGTGTGAAAGTAAATATCAACTTAAAAATAGTTCCTAATTGTACAGAAACCGGTTGCGGATGCAAGTCCATTACCTTTCTTCCAGTGTATAACAGGCCTTCACTACTGCGACAAGGGGCCATTGAAACTAATTGAGGAATTGTGAACGGTAACTTCTTCAGTTGACCCTTTCCTCCAAGGAGATAGAGTGAACCCGACCTCGGATCAGGCAAGAAATGTGGTGGCTTCAAGGAATTGCTCTGGCCACCAGTCGGTACACGTATCATTGGCTCATCCTTTGAAACCCATCTCACACGGCCTGAAAGTCGGCCTACTGCTGTAAGAGAACCATCCAGTGTAGAAGCCAGTAAAAGTGTTTTTACAGGGTCAGGGGTAATTTCCGTTCCGGAACTCTAAAACAATTTTAAGCGAAACAGATGTAAAAAAAAATACTGATGCAGGGTTAAATTAATTGTTCAATATACATGTGTACGTACCCTCCTGTCAATTCTTGACATGACCCTCTCAACTTCATCTTCAAGATTGTAGGCCCCTGTCAACGTAAATCCCAGGATGTTAAAAAGTAGGATGACATAGGGAGACCAAACCAAAAGTTCCTTCCGTCGTTTCCAAATCCAGCGTATCTTCATTTTGCATTTAATTCCACAGCAAATTACTTTTTTTGAAACTAAATACCACGTGAAAGTTAATTACAAACAATAATTACTCGCACTTGAAAGAATACCCAATTGAGAATTCCATTCAACTTGTAAACATTGATTATATAGCATGTTTTCTTTGTCGTCAGTTGTAATCGTGCGTCAGTAGGAGAGCACCACCACTTTCATTCAAAATTCACCGTGGTGGCCATCTTGCAATTCCAATTGAACTTGTACCAAAACTGTTGAACTTTATTGTCGAATCCAAAAGTATCCAAATGTTTGACATCTGTCACTTGACAGCGGCGAACAGACATAAAGGCACCAGAAGTTGACAACGAGGTTACACTTACGTGCGTAAATTTCAGTTCCAGAGTGCCGAACTACTGCGAAATCGTTGTTTTCCTTAATTTTTAGTGTGGTTACCGCAACAGGAGTATCTGCTTAGCAGTGATGTCTGAAAGTGATTTCTGAAGATTCTAAATTCTGAAACTGGACAGGTTGTGTCTGAAAAAGGGGATCCCCGACGTTAACTAAAATTGCTCCAGCGCTGTCTGCTCCTTGCGGCAATAAAATTTTAAATGTCTGGAAGAGTGGCACGGGCACTCAACAAATAAGGCAAGAGGTAAAATTGTTCAATTACGCAGTCTTCTCAAGGTTTCTAGAGCACAAGTGGTTTCATTGGTGAAATTGGTGAGTGATACAGCGATAAATGTGGATTGCGGAGTAGGAAATGTTGATATAATTTTGTTTTAATTAAAGCAATTACAATTAAGTATTAAGTTGGCTGTAATCAGGAAATTTTAAATTATTCTCAGCTGTTATACTTTACGATACGTAGATTTTTCTGTGGAAATTGATCTTTGAATTCTGAACTGTTTTGGTATGATGCAACTGGGCCGACGAAAAAATATTTTTTATGTCCGTCTTCCTCGCAGCTGTTTTTAAAGAACCAAACACAAAGAAATCATGCAAATTATGCCTTAAAGTTTACGTGGCACTCTGACTCTTGACTATGTTGGCGAATTTTTTGTCAGATTTTTTAGCACAATGAATTTCATTGACGTTTCCAAGTTTTTGGTCAATAGGAAAGACAATGGGAGAAAAATGGCTTAATTTCTAGAATGATTTTAATTGAAGAGAACTCGATGACGCTCGCGATTTAGTAGTTATTTACCGGCCGGAACTTCGCACTTCTGCAGAAAAAAAATACAA
Organism: Neanura muscorum; assembly: GCA_019775825.1. Taxonomy (NCBI): domain Eukaryota; kingdom Metazoa; phylum Arthropoda; class Collembola; order Poduromorpha; family Neanuridae; genus Neanura; species Neanura muscorum. The sequence continues at coordinate 7,639 of JABASL010000445.1, read as the reverse complement.
AATAATTGCAAGTATGTTTTGGTAATTCGCGATACGAGCATTAAATACTTCTCTGGTCTTTGCGCAACGTTTTGTACACTTTTGTACCAGGGTTTCAATAATATTAACTTCCTGTTCATTTTACCAAAAATTGGAATTATCTAGAGCACTTTTGCCAATTTTTTTCTGCAACTAGCGCTGGAAAGGGGCAACGGCTTCCCACCAGCAGCGTTTTCATTTAGGGAAGCTTTTAAAAGTGAATTTCGTTAAAACAAAGTAGAGACTGTAACTCAGGAAATTGCTTTTGTCGATGTAGTGAATAGCAATTAACCTAATTTAGAAACAGATAAAGCATTTATTGAAGGATGGCGGTGCAATTATTTTGCAAAATCAACAAAAATTTCTAAACCACTAGAGGTAAATTTACACATCTGAAAAGTATGGACTTAGCGGCTGGAAGGAACCATTTACTCAGGTCCCACAATTTATTGACTGCGTTGGAGTGTGCCAATTTTTTGCACTGAGTTCTAGCAAATAAAAATATTTGGAGCAACTCTTTCCGAATCCAACTCCAACTTTTAATCAATATTTTTGAACTGAATAATTCAAAAATGCTGAGAATCACTTTATCACGAGCTGCTGGAATAATAATGAGCCACATCATTTTCACCAACGTCGTAGAAATTGCAATTTGACCTCCTGCGACCTTGTCAGTAGAATCTAAACGTTTCAAGTTCATTGTTAGATCTACCACAGTGGCTCTGAGAAAAAAGGTTGAATTGGATTTTTATAAATTCCGTCACTTTCTATCAGGAAATGTTTATTTGTAGTCCATAATGTGCAAACTAATCTTAATGAGAAAAAGAAGCTATTTAAAGTAATTTATGTAATAGTAACTTATATTTACAATTTATTAATTTAAATTATATTTCGTATTCTTGATTCAATATCGCCCTCAAAGTTTTAGAAAACGGAAATTGTACCTAGTCTAAACTCGTGCCCGAAAATAACAAAATTTGCAAAATAAACAAATTGCAATATAGGGGTCATCTGTAACTAACCAAATTAACGCTGAATATCATGAATCCAGTTAGTCAAAAGCCAACCAAAATTATCCAGAAGTAATTGTTCTAAGAAAATTCAAAATTGGGTTAATTTAAAGATATATGTTGTTTAAATCCGAACACGATGGCCAACCCTGACTGACAACTTCCGTTCTAACACAGACCGCGCGCACTGTGTGGTGACAATGTTAACGTTCAAACATTTGTGACACGGCATTTGTCTTCAGTGACATTGTCACCACACTACAGCCTCCGAAATATCAATTTTGCACAGAGCTCTGTGCCTGAACTTGTTTGTAAATTATAAATTAAAATTTAGCTTAAAAATTTAGCAACACTTTAGCGACTAACGGCTTTACTATCTACATTACAGGAAACAAAACGTAATTTATATATAAGTACGTTATGTAATTTTAAATAACTCTAAACCGTTTCACATTGTTCTCATCTCCTCATCATTCGAAAATTGGCCAGTCACTGCTTCAAATTTCTTATTAGCAAATTAATGCACAAAAAACAAGAGCTTGGCATTTTTAAATAAGAAAACTATTTAAAAAAACAAGATATGATGAGGAGAGGAGTTATTTTTCCTAAAAAAAAACATAGTGGCTGGATTCAATTAGACCGTTTTCAATATTATATTAATTAGTCCTATTTCAATCAAACGATTACATTCAAAGCATTACCTGAACGTACAAGAGAAGAACTACTGCTTCAAATTCAAACACTATTAGAAGTGGGTATTCATAAGTTCCTCTTATTTGTTTTTCTATGTTGGTAGACAAATTATTATTGGTAGTAGAATTTTGTGTGAAAATTGATGGAATTCACACAATAATTTAAAGTGAAAAGGACTCCACGTCTTCTTGATATTAAACAAACAAACATTACGGAGAGACGAAATTACTTCGTTTGGCTGTCTAACTTTTGGTTTGATTTTTCTTAGTCTACATTCAATTTTGTGATGAGTAGAAATAGGAGACCACGTCATTTCTTTTTTGGATTTGGTGCACCTACCAATTACAAAGAAAAAACACATTGAAACTATAAATTCTTGATAATGTTTAAATATTTTTCGAACCTGGCCGTTGTGGGGTGGAGGGTCTATTTGTAGGTTGAGCCGCATTACTGACGGCTCCGTACTGATACTTTGCTTTCTTCTCGGATGGTTTCAGAATCTACAATCAAATAATAGAATTTTTAGAGCTGTCAACGAAATAACAAATGTTAAAACGTATTTTAAATTGCCATTTACCTGGAACGAGCACATCAGGGTCTCGTCAACAGACATCATACCTCCTGCATTATCAAATTCCCCACAATAATTAGGAGCCGAGAAGAGTGTCACGAGTTGACGCTTTGCAAAAAACTCGTAGCCATCTTCAACAACCTAAAAATAAGATAATTCAAGAATTGTCAGTTTATTGCTAGATTTGCACCATTTGTTGACGTCATTCAATTTTCACGGGGTTCTAGTCAAATCCTTGCTGCATATTGCAATTTTTTCACAAACATTGCACCATGCAATGTTTGTCACGGTTAATCATACATCACCAACTAATCTATCTCTAATTTTCCTTTCATCACTTCAAAAAAGTCAAGTAGTGGCCTTGTTAGTGCTGTTATACTTTTGCAGAAATCTTTTGCACGTATTTTTAGCACAGTTTCATCCTAACACAAAAAATATAGAAGAATCCTCTTAATAAAAACCCTAATGTTCTGAGCGTTTGGATTTTTTTTTTCAGGTTGGATGAGTTTAACACATGTTTCCGAATCCGATTCCATCTTCAACCCACGTAACCCTGTTTTTACTTTGACGTTTAGTTTTAGAATAGCTCATACATAGCTTCTTAATTTTCCAACCTGCCATTTCCTTCATCACTTTCACATTGACATCGTCAAGAGATTTTGAGGGAAATAGAATTGGTCGATTGGATTGGTCGAAAAGTACAAAGGAGAACAGTAAAAACTAACCTGATGAGCTCTACAGATCAAATCCAGATCATGTCGGTTCAAGAACTTAGTCACGATATCTGCTCCAAAGGTGAACGATACTCCACGATCATTCTCTCCCCAACCAGTGACATCCTTATCTGGGTCGGACCACAATAAATCACACCTGTAAACAAAAAACAACACATTAGCTTAAAAATCCAAAAGTCATCGAACAAGGAGCAACACTTTCTAAACGATAATTTCCGATCACGCACACCCATTATAGTCTCATTATTCACTGAATTAATTTTCGAATTTTTTTTATAGCAAATTTGACCAGATTTCGAGCGCGATAACTCAATTTATACCTGATTAGAATCTGCTAATGATGTTGAGCACAACGTTTAGACAGTACCTACTTGAGCTTTAGTTCGATTACAGTTTCAAAAGAACTTTCAAGTTTAAACCCAGGATCTCTTCGATTCTTACACTTGGCAATTTGTTCCCTACTAACGAACGCTTTCTACAACAAATCTTTCATTTGTTTGTATGTTTTCTTTCTTTTCCTGTTCATTGTCACTTTCCCATTTGAGCTACGGAAATCAAAGTAACTTGACCTGTAAACAAAAGTGTAATGCATGTCCGGGCTTTTGTGCCTTTTCTATGTTGTAGTCAATCTGCCGCGTGTATTTTTTTTGTGAAGCGAGAGCAATTGAGCTAATGATCCTTGATTCACCACAATTAGCACCACGTACGGCCTCAGGCGACGCCCGCCGTACCATGACCTTGACCATGAATACTAACAACGCTAATGGTTTCCCAATCCAGGGCGATTTAAATTCATTAATTTGCTCTTCTTCAATTTATTCTGATACCAAAGTCCTACCAATTTCCTGCATCATTCAATAAGCCCAAGGTTTCGTCATTTTAGTGAGTAAAATAAATTGCTCCTCCCTCAATTTTCTACATCAAAAGCGTACAATCCGAACTTACTAAGGTGCCTTCGTCGCTTCTTTTCCTATATTGGAAAATTGGATTCCAATCCCTGAAAGGTTTTCCTTTTCCTTCGTCATTTCCAGTATTATAGTTTTCTATATATAGCCACTTACTATACAAAATCCAAGAATCCTATTAAACCCACCGGCGTCACTCGCACATATTTTGAAATCTAAGTCTCCTTTCTCCAATCTACCCTGAGAAATCTGTATACTCGTCTAAATTTCCCATAGGCTGAAATAGGAACGCTTCTGATCTCGTGTTGGATGAGCTTAGAATCGATTTCACTTGTAGCTACAACACACTACCTCCTAGATTTACATATCAAGTTCACGTACTTCTATGCTTCACTGATTGCTTCTTTTACCTTTGCAGTTGATCTTTGGTATCTAATCGATCGAAACAATTCTGCCATATTGTGTCGCTAGTCAGTTCTTGCGGAGTACCCAAGAAAAAAACCGTACTTTCCAAAAAAAAAATCCTTGTAATTGTTTCATGTTAATTAGGAGACGGATAGCAAACTACGTCATAGGAAACCGAACTGATGAACAACTAAAGAATTGGATATTGATTTCCAGATTGAGTAAAAATAGGTACCGCTCTCATTTCATTTGAGAATTCCAGCTCTGGAATGTGATTATTTGGTAAATGCATAGAAACTAGCGAAAACGGTTACTTTGAAAAGCCTAACTCCCGGGTCTTAGTCTCTAGAAAAGTAGATTTAGACAAAAAAAATTTAGCCACAACTCACAGCAATCCCGTATCAGGAACATCCGTAGGGCGCATTATTCGTCGAATTTGTTCCATATTTTGGAGATCTGGAGAGAGTCCACCGTGACAACAAAAAATTTTCTCATCAATAATTGCTGCAATTGGAAGACAATTGAAGCAGTCCGTAAACGTCTTCCAGAGCTTGATATTGAATCTTCTCTTGCCTATGTTGATAAAGTCAATAGAAACACAAAAGATGATTCATACATTCTTGAGAGCCCATGACATAATGTGATTGGAATATTTATTATTTCTAAACGTTATTAAAAATATTACATCATAACTTACATTCGTCATAGAATCCATAAATCCTGTTAATAGATGCACACTCATGATTCCCTCCTGAAAAAAGTCACATACAGATCAGTTCGCCAACTAAAACTAAACTAGTACAAGTACACTATATTTCAACGGCTAGGCGAGTTAGAGATTTTATTATTTTGTTCTTACGAAGTAAAAAGAAATTTTCCGGGTATTTGATCTTATATGCGAGAAGCAGACAAATAGTTTCCAGTGATTGCTTTCCACGATCAACATAGTCTCCCAAGAACAAGTAATTGGCTTCCGGTGGAAAACCGCCATACTCAAAGAGTCGCAACAGGTCATTGTATTGCCCATGAATATCTCCTGCATTTAAAAAATGGAATGAATAGTGGAAAGTGATTCCAAACAAATAATATCTCATTTTCTAATCGCAATCACAACTCACCACATATTTTGAGTGGAGCTTCAAGCTCCAGTAGAATGGGTTGCTGAAGAAACATTTCCCGAGATTTTAAGCATAGTCCTCGTACTTCGGCTTCGGTCATTTGAACTGTTTTTCCTGGTCTGGTTCCACGAACTAAAATAAAACAGATAAAACCCAAGAAGGTTAAACAACTGCAAAAGCAAATAAATGTCAGTGTCTTGTATGGCTTAAATTGTCAGCATTTTAAAAGGCATGTGAACAGTCTCAAAATCCGGAGATGGAGAATTTGAACAGCGAACAGCGCAACATATTTCGTTTATAAAAAGCCTGGGATATGAAATTGCATTTGTAAGATTAAATGCGTCGGAAACTGAACCGCTTGGGAAAAACGAGTATCAATTTCCCATAAGATTCTCTAACCGAGGAAAACAAACTAGTTTGTTTAAAGTTGACGACGTTTCGATGCTTGACACAAAATCAGAAAAGTTAACTTTCCGGATTCAACTCTTACCCTCATGCTTGCACTTGTGAAGTAACTTGACTACAGTACATTTTAATATTCAACTTAATTTGACACTGATACGTAAGTGTTACGTGAAAACTAGAATTGAATTTATTAACAAAAAAAATTTAGGTTTACACATTACACGGATTCCATTTCCATAATTTGCAAAATATTCTAAGTCTTAACCGTCTCAAACGTTACGGTAGTACGAATTCGTTTTGTTGACTGACAATGTCAAGCATGGTTGACCTCTTGTCCCTTATCTGTACTTGTAAACGCTTGAGAGGGATTAGAAAGCAGCTGACGTCAATTAATAATTCATTAATCCTTTTCTTTATCATAAATCCCACTTGTTAAATTCATAGGCTTGCACTTGCAGAATATAGGGCCTACAGCGCTACAACCTAAATCTATACTTCTAGAGCATAGTTAGAGGAGAGTTAACTTTAATTTAATTTGCTCAGTTTAAAACTTCCAATTAACGAAATGGTTAATGGGTTAATTGAGTACTTAGAATCATCCAATTACTTCTTTAACTAGTCTAGAAGTGCGCCTCGAAACAACAAAACTAGTTATAACTTGACTTCATGAATTCATTATTTACATAATTACGTAAATAAGACAAAAACTGACAGCGCTATAGTAGTGGCTTAAATGATCGATCGATCCCTCACTGTTGGGAATAAATTGTCAATGTCATGAGCGCAGTGTAGGTGCAATGGCGGTGGCGAATAAACATCTTACCTTCCAGTAGTCTCGAAATGAGACTGTCCACATTTAGTTCTCCGTCCGCTGACATATTCGTTGGAGTTGAGCCCTCTTAATTATTAGCGTCCGAAACTATTTAGGAAGGGTATGCTTGAATCTTGAAATTTTTATAGAAGCAGCTCTTAGAGATCACGGCACACCACACGCCAATTTTGAGTGCCTCCAGGCTCTGTTATGTTGATTACTTTCCTTTCCACTGCTGTAAATGAACAATCCGTTATTCACAAAATTAGAAAGTTGTTAATACACAGTGAACTTTGACAGAATCCTGTCCCAGTCGTAGCGGTGTAAGGACAGCCGAGCGGTGACCGTGAGTCCCTTCCCTCCCTATCTATAACTTTTTTACGAGGTGATGATGACAGCCCTCTTGTCTATGCGTTACTAAAGAGCTCGAGGTAAATGTATACGAATAGAAATCAAAAGAGGAGGTTTCCTTATGAGAGAATTATAAAGGTTATGTGGCTACGACGGTGCGGGTGCTGTGGGCTACTACCTGCTGTATCCCAATCGCAGAATAGTAGTAGAACTATTCCGCCGCAGAACTGTCTCCGTTTGTTCCCCACAGAAATGTTGCTATGAGTCTCTATGAGGCTCGAGACACAATAAACTACAGTCAAGTCCGGGTATTCACCGTGTAAAAATGACGTCATGGACAAACTCATAGCCAAAACGGGAGCAAAGAACGGACCACACCGCAAGTCTCCCCAACTCACAAGAAGAGAGGGAGAATGGGAGATGGAGAACTTTGGTCGGAGTAATGTACGATACAGGATAATTACTCACTCGTTATCTTAATGTTTGATATAAAAACTTACCCGATGAATTTGATGATTTAATTAGTTGATGAGGATGAAGATCAAAAATTATAAATTTTAACACCAAGAGACGAGATGAGTGAATTGGGATTGGGAACTGTTTTATCAGAAAATAAAA
>JABASL010000444.1:0-17403 GCA_019775825.1 Neanura muscorum | reverse complement strand
TTGAGGTATGACGTGTTTGAGGTATGATGTGTTTAAGGTATGACGTGTTTGAGGTATGACGTGTTTGAGGTATGATGTGTTTAAGGTATGACGTGTTTGAGGTATGACGTGTTTGAGGTATGACGTGTTTGAGGTTTAGGTTTAGGTTCACGATTCATAGCTTAAAATAATAAGATAAAATAGTTTTGATTCTATATTTAATTGTCAGTAATCGTTAAGGCTTCGTTCGAGCAACACGGATTAAGTGCAGCACTAAAATACATCGTTTCGTTTTTAGAAGAACCAGTGGTAAGTATTTTAAAATTAAACGCGTCATACTGATCTGCCTCATAGTCAAACGCATCATAGTAAAACGCGGATTAGTAGAACGCCTCATAGTGAAGCACCTCATAGTCAAACTCTCCATAGTTAGCCGCCTCATAGCTGAACGTCTGTTGAGTGTTAAACGATTCATAGCTTAAAATAATAAGATAAAATTGTTTTGGTTCTATATTTAATTGTCAGTAATCGTTGACTTCACTTCATACTAAACCGCCTTATACTGAACCGCCTCATGCTGGACCGGCTCATAGTTAAACACTTCATAGTAAAACACGTCATACTGAAACACGTCATACGCAAACACGTCATACTGAACCGCCTCATATTGAAACGCCTCATATTGAACGGCCTTATGCTGAAACGCTTCATAGGTTAACACCACATAGACCAAACGTGTTATACGTAAAACGCCCTTTAGACCAAACGCCTCATAGTAAAACACCTTATCGCGTTAGCGCTTGATGGGTGTTAACCATTCATCGGTAAACGTCTCATGCTGAATCGCCTCATACTGAACCGCCTCATATTGAATCACGTCATGCTGATCCACGTCATAGTTCCTCGGCAAGTGTAGGACGTTCTTTACCTAGTTTATCGTTGAAAAGATAATGTATTCAATTTTTGAATACTGAACAGATAATTTATTTATTTGTTTAGCTTAATAACTCAAACGCTATATAGTTTAACGCTTTTTACACATGTTAAATGTTTAAAATCTAACGTTTTGGGCCGCATGGCCAAAAATTCATAACCAAACATTTTTTATAAATTATTTATAGGTCAAACGATTACTGTACGATTACATTTGTACAATTGAGGAATCATCTTTTTATATTTGGAACAATAAGGGTGAGTGAATTTGATTTATAATTATTAATAATTTTATATTATATTTTATATTTATATTTGTAACAGTATATGATTTAGAGTTGGGTTTGTATCTATTAAGAATTTAATTTGTATGTAGGGAATTCCTGAAATAATGGAAAAGTTTAATTTCATTGGTGGGAATTTCTCAACAATTGATGACATAGTTGAAAAGGCTACGGAAGAGTATAACAAAGTTAATGCGGGCATTATTGCGTTAGAAAAGAAACTATCAGAAGAGCGTGAAAAACTGGAAAATTTAGATGAACTAAGATTGGAGTTGGGACTTCAGAAATTTCTGACAATAACAGTTACAATGATAAGCAATATTATACAAGCAAATACAGAATTTCAAAACTATCGAGGAGATAAAAAAAGGTTATTCAAGTATGTTTTAGAGGGAGTAAATAACACAATGAAAGGAGATTTACAAGTTCTTAATGCTTTGCGGAAGAATGTAACCAAAGTACTTCATCAAAAGATTTCGTTATTACCGGAACCTAATCAAGGTAATATTTTGTATAATATGTATTTGTAATATATTTGTATAACCTACTTGAAAGTATTTGGGTAATTTTAATAAGTTATAAAATTGAATTTCTTTAAAGATTACAATATGGTATTTTGTTATGAAATATTATTTAGAGATTAAGAATTTGTTTAGGTTCAGGGAAGAATGTAAATCGAAATTCGTATTGGCCTAGTGAGAATTGTCCAAAGCGAAAATACGAAGTTATGGAAGGTGAAAACAGTAGTTCGTTTGGTGAGTATGTTTCGCCATCAAGCAATGACTATAACAATCACCATGCATCCCAAGAGAATAATAATCATGAATTGTCAGAAAACAATAAACACGGTAACGATTTCAATTTTAAAATTGAATAAAATATTATTTATTATTATAAATAAATTTTTGTTTTATTTTAATAGATTCAGATGACGACTTCGCTTTCCCATGCAGTTTTGATACAATGATGTCTGGTTTTGATTTGGATAGTGTTTGTCAAAACGCACAAAAAAAAAAGAATGGTATAAAACAATTGTAATTTCTTATGAAAATTAATTAGTATATAGTATTTGAATTTTTTTTTCTGTATTTGACGTACAATGAACCTGATTCTTAACAATTTTTGGTAGGTGACAATAAAGATGCACTCAAGAACAGTGGGAAATGGTTTGGTAAAGCAGAAGATTGTGCAATTGATTTAAATGATAATGATGTCCAATAATTAGAATGTGAATGAATATTGTTTTAAAACATGGTGAACATATTTTCTTTTGTAGTTTTCTCAACTAAATACATAGTAAGTATTAAGTGTTATGCAGTCGTAGAAACAGCGAATTATTTTGGGTCAAATTCTCGCTGCAATGTGGTCGACTTAAAATTGCTTCTCCTTCGTCCAGGATCGGCACAGACAGACGAATAAGCGGTTAAGGACGACTCCCTATTTACTTCCCGAGTGTTCCAAATTTTTACCGTTGCCATTGGATATTTAATTAATCGACAAAAAGCCAGGGACGCTCGGTTCATACATTCTGGATTTAGAGGAGGTCAACATTCGGTGCACCTACAAAAGCTGCAACACGTCTTACAAGGTTAAGTGAGGCATTAAAATGTATGAAAACATATTACAAATGCACGATGTAAAGAAAAAGTTCATATAACACGAGTGAGTGGTAAGAAGTCACAACGTTTTTAGTGAGTTTGAGCGGTGAAATTTGGAAAAAGCGAAAGTCTTCTTACCAAGGGGGTCAAATGTTTTCATTATTTTTTACATCATGTATTCGCAATCGGTTTTTGTGAATTTTAATGCCTCACTTGACCTTGTACGACGTGTTCTAGCTTTTGTAGGTGCATCGAAAGTTGGCTAATTTAAGTTGGATTTTGACCTCGTTCCTATGGTGGTAGTCCTCCTTATTTAATAGGAAGTTAGAGTATATTTATTATTTTTCTCGTAAAATTTTTTTCATACTTTACTTTAGAAAGCGTTGATAACAGATAGTTTGAACACAAAGAAACAACCCCTTTTTACACTATGATATTAAATGAAATTCTCAAATGTTTTTTAAGAGAAAAATCACAAATATGCTTCCGTTTCGATTGAGCCCTCATTCGTCGTTCTAGGCCGTTCTTTGACGAAGGAGATGCAATTTTAGTTAAGCAATTCTTGATTTTCAAAACATTAGAAACTGGAAATTCGCCATGAAATGAGCATGTTTTCCAGGATGCGTTTCCGTTGGTAACCATGAGTAATGGTGAAATTTAATTTTGTTGATAAATTTTTGACTTTTTAGTCCATAGGTTTAGGTTTAGTTTTGAATTAGTAATGATATTAGTTAGATAACTTTTTCGGGTAATTAATGAATTAATTCGGGTAGAATCATATTTGTAGTTGAAATTAATTTCCCGCACATCTCAACACGTAAACAGAAAATTTTGCATGATAAATACGATAAGTAGTGTATGTACTGCAGCCATTAGCAAATAATATTGCTGAACAAATTTGAAGGCCAAAAGCGATACGTCATTTAAACGTTTAATAATGATATGCCTCATACACCAAACGACTTGTTGAAGTTATTAATTACTGATGAGTTACATACATACGATTGATGATTTATAGCCCCAACGATTTGTATATTAATAGTCTTTTAATTAATAATGTATGTTCTGTATAAATAAATTATATTAGTTAGATAACTTTTTCGGGTAATTAATGAATTAATTCGGGTAGAATCATATTTGTAGTTGAAATTAATTTCCCGCACATATCAACACGTAAACAAAAACTTTTGCATGATAAATACGATAAGTAGTGTATGTACTGCAGCCATTAGCAAATAATATTGTTGAACAAATTTGAAGGCTAAAAACAATACGTCATTTAAACGTTTAATAATAAAATGCCTTATACTCCAAACGAGTCGTTGAAGTTATTAATTACTGATGAGTTACATACATGAAATACTTTTGTACGATTGATGATTTATAGCCCCAACGATTTGTATATTAATAGTCTTTTAATTAATAATGTATGTTCTGTATAAATAAATAGTTGAAACACATACTTGAAAAGCATACTTGAAAATTCTGTGCTCAAGAAATGCGTATATTAATAGTGGCTTGACTTAATATTTTACTCTCATTCATTGTTTGAGTGGGGCCAAGTAAACACCTTCTTCAACTAGCTCCTCGTTTGTTTCGGACAGTCCGTTTGTGTCAGTTTTTGGCAAAAGGGTTTTCACCTAATTTCTCCGTTTAAAGGTAAGGCATTTTATTTTGGAATATTGAATAGATAAATAATTGAAACAGCTCAAACAATGCATAACAGAATTACTACTAGGTATAACGCATTTTGGGTGAAACGTTATAAAATAGACGTAATGATAAGACGTAACCTTGCCTAAACGTCAGTTAATAAACATTAATAAACGTTAGTCCATACAAGTTGTAGCTGTTAGTGTGTACTTGATTGTTGGAGAAGATGGTTGTGCTTTTAGAAGTTTTAAGCTAAAATTAGTGTCACACAAATTTTGTGGAAGTACATCTTTACAAAATAAGTATCTCATTAGTTGATGAATTTACGCCCGATTGATCGTTTATTTTGTAAGTATAACGTTCATGAATAACAATAAAAAAATCTAATACAGTAATACAACATCTGCTAATTAGGTAATTGTTTATTTCATTTTTTCACAGAGGAAATAAGACTACAAATAATTCTCCCGCGTTGTATCAAGTAAACCAGGAGTAAAACGTAATAGATTGATTTTTGCAACATAGTATTTTATTTCATAGATTGGACACTATTTTTAATTGTCTGCTGTTAAATCATGGTGCAAACCAATCGCTTGCAGGGAGTGATGGTAATTTCCCTAAAAATGAATGATTCTGAGGTAATTTTAACATTTTATTGTTTATTTCATTTTTTCACAGAGGAAATAAGACTACAAATAATTCTCCCGCGTTGTATCAAGTAAACCAGGAGTAAAACGTAATATTTGCTGTCAGGTAATGTTAAAAATACAACATAGTTTTTGTAAAAGCAAGTTACTGTAAAACTTTATATTAATATTTCTCTGTCCGACAATGTTTCTGATTGATTTTTGCAACATAGTATTTTATTTCTAAGATTGGACACTTTATTTTTAATTGTCTGCTGTTAAATCATGGTGCAAACCAATCGCTTGCAGGGAGTGATGGTAATTTCCCTAAAAATGAATGATTCTGAGGTAATTTTAACATTTTAGACAGTTACTGTTATTTTTAATTGTCTGCTGTTAAATCATGGTGCAAACCAATCGCTTGCAGGGAGTGATGGTAATTTCCCTAAAAATGAATGATTCTGAGGTAATTTTAACATTTTAGCTGTCTTCGTCCGTTTTATTGTTATAGAGGTTATTTATGTAAAATTAATATTTACACTTGCACTTGTGTGTTGTCAGCTGGTTCATAAGGAAAAATTTGTGGACATGTCGTCAGGACGTACAAGAGGATATACAGAGCTATGTTCTCGTAATGCAAAATACCTCAGAGTGGTCATAATGCTTCTTGGAGTTGCTTTGCTTGCTGTATTTGGACTTTATTTGGTGTTCAGTTTGGACAAAAACACGGACTTCAATTTACCCAATAACATGACTTCGATGGGCTTGGAATACGTTACAAAAGTTACAGAAGAAATTTGTAATAAAGCAAAGACTGATTTTGACAAACAGGTATGGTTTAAAAAAAATGTCCAAGCATAACTTGTCAAGCAGAACTTTTAAATGTGGTTTGATTATTTAGTTTCAATTTTATGTTTAGGACTTGTTATTTCAAGTGTGTGCGCAAATTAAGTATGACGATTTACAAGCTAAGCAGGACATAGTTTTGAAGAATTTGGAACTACTTTCGAAGCAATTTTTAAACGTCTCCGCTCACGTTGCAAATTCCGATTCGAAGTATTTGGAATTATATGACTACGTTGTTTCAAAAATTCCGCCAGGACGTCAAGTTAGCTTGATTTAGTTCGTTTTGTTTTTGGATCAGTTTGAGCCAGAAAAAATACTAATTTATGCTAGCTAATACTTTTTTGTTTTTTAACTTTGCTATTATTGCTAAAAGTCAAAATTAATTTGAGCAAGTATAATATTTATAATGATTTGACATTTGCCAGAGTTTATTCTTAAACTTTATTTTATCGACTTTAGTTTTTTGACATTGTGTAAACATTTTTATAACTAAAGGTAAGAAAAAAAATATCGAAAATATTAATGGTTGGGACGGGACCTGTTAAGAAATTGGGAATTTTATGAGACGAGTATACACTACTTCTAAAGCATTAGTAAAAAAATTTGTTTAGTTAAATTGAAGATTAATAATTTGAAGAATATATAACCCTTAATTTTGAGGTATTTTACTAGTATTACTTAATTACTCAATGAGTGATTTCTTCACTCATTGAAGAAATCATTGTCAATATCAATGTGTGTATATAGCGATCGTCGTATATTTCTAAAAAAAAAAGCTTCTTTAATTTGAGTTTATACTCGTAATTTTATGAAATTTTAATTTGTTTAGAAATAATACATCCGTTTTTCGTATATCTGTTGACATCGGCGAAATAATAAATAGGGGTTTTTGAGAAATTCATTTTTTGAAGCCTAAAACAAAACAAAAGTCATCCTAAGATTTGCTATTTATTTTTAATTGGCACTCCAAGCTGTCATCAGGTTCAGAGAGCAATTGTTGCTCATTGTTATCTATTTTACGTCTTGTATTGTATCTTCTTGGGTAGTATTGATTGCGCTGTCAAAAGGAGAGCAAGTTATTTAAGTTTAGGTCTAGGTTTAGGTTTAGGTTGAGAGCAAGTTGTAAGGAGATATTTATTTTTGAACTCTGTCATATAAATTGGAAGTAAATTAGGTTTGGTTCAAACTTCCTTTTTTCATTGGCTTGTGTAGTATGGATGTGGCTGTAGTAAGAAATCCATTTTTCTATTCCCTACTTGTTAACGGGAAATTGGCGATGAGGTTAATAATTCTCTATGGGTAGATATTCGCGTTAATTGCTGAATAAATGCATAAACTGTGACGCGTAGGATTTGTAATCTTAGGTTGAGTTGGTTTAGGTTTTGCAATTTTGGAAGAAAACGGCATGGATGGCAGCCGACTAATAATGGAAAACATTCATTATAGAATGAGGCTTATTCTTATTAAAAATTTATTCCTTACTTCAATAAAAGGTCGGGGGTCTGCAATTTAGAACGATCCCACATGGTAGAGGAGAGAAGGTGAAGGTTTGAAAAATCGCTTTAACCTAAACCTTATAGGCAAACACCTTATACTAAAACGCCTCATAGATATCATATCGTTAAGCGCATCATACTGAAACACCTCATAGCGAAACGCGTCATAGCTAAACGACTAATAGGGGAACGTATTCGTATAATAAAAGTGTTTTGCTTTCATATTATAATCCCATTTATTGCTTCTCTTTTGTCAGAAAAACACGTTTGTTTACATAAATAGAAAGAAATAGTTTATAAGTTAGGTTTTGTTTGAAGAAAAGTAAAACTCAGTTTCCTTTTTTAGCGTCAGTCTTGTTTGTTGTTCCCATGAAGAAGGACACAAGAAGTCATCTACATTTATTAGAAAAATAAAGGTTAGTAAATCGTTTTTATAGTTATTAATAATTTTGTATTTATAAGTAAAATCTAGTGTTTAATTAAAAATTGTGTGTGAGCCTATTACGAATCATACAAAAAAGTAAAGTACTTGATCTTTAAATTGTGTATAGATAAATAATTTGAACGACTCATAGGTGAAACATCTCATATACCAAACGACTCATAAGTATAACGCGTCATGGGTAAAACGCCTGATAGACCAAACAACTCATAAATATAAGGCGTCATGGGTGAAACCTACGATTGATGCATAGTGTAAACAATTTGTGAAATAAAACTATTTTGCTTTTATATTTTAGTCTCATTTCTCATTTGTGCCTGAACCTGAGAAGAGCGGTGAGTCTGGACTTATAAACTGTAAATTGGAAACATCGTTTCTCCAAAAATAAAGGTAAAGTACTTGATCAGTAAATTATGTATCGATAAAAAAATTTAAACGACTCATTGGTATAACCCGTCTGGGTAAAACGCTTCATAGACCAAACTACTCATATGTATAATGCGTCATGGGCGGACGAAACGCTTTATAAGCCAAACTTGCGATAATATGTATGGATATTGTTTTGCAGAGAATTTTTCGAGTCGTTTTATATACCTTAAAGTGGAGTATTTCTTCAAAAAAATGGATTTTAGAATGAGGTCAACTATTTACAATCTTCCAAACGAGGTAAAGTTTATATATTTGTTTTTGATTAGCTATGAAAAATAAATTTTTATTCTACAATATAATCTGTTTTATTATTAATTGTTTTCATTTTGTTCATTAGTTATATTACGACATATCAAAATTTGTTAAATTTGAAGACTTGAAGAATTTGAGGCTTGTAAATAGAATTTGGTACGAAAACGCAACACGTATTCTTCGTATCAGAAATTATCCTCGTGTACAATTACTACCAAACTCCTCTCCTGAAGATAAAATATCCGCAGAAAATTTTATTAGTATCATGAAGACTTCAAACATTCCAACATTTGTTTACATTATATTACAAATTTCAACATGGAGTTATAACGACAACACAATTGTAAATTTTTTACAACAATTTGGTGATCAAGTAGTGGAGTGTAAGTTTAATTGTAGTGGAACAGAAGTACATGGAATAGAATTGCTGACAAAAATGAAAATTATACTTTGTAAAACTGTTAACCTCAAGAAGCTCATACTTGTTAACATTTACAATTTATCATTCAACGAAAAATTCAACATTGAACTTTCATCTACAGTTCAGAAGATTAGTATATGGGGAAACGAATTTAGGTGGTGGACATAGCTGTCTTTGCAATGGAACTGTTTCAGTATTGTCTTATATAAAAATGAAATCTACACCAATTCTTGAATTGAATCAATATTGCTCTACATGTCTTGCAGCTATACTTCAACAATTTGAGGGGAAAGGATTCAAATCAATATGTTATAAAAATTGTTTGTTATGCTGTATCAAGAAATCTAAATACTTTGGTGAAAATTTCAAAAATTAATAATCCATCACCTATAATTTCAAAAATGTTGGTTCTCGCAGAAACAGACTTTCGTAACCCATTATTTTGGACAACTATATACTCAATTTTTGCTGCAAATGAAAACAATCTTGAAGAATTGGAATTGTGTGCTGAAATCAATGCATATATTCCGCAAGATTTTAAAATTCAAAAATTACCAAATGTTCGGAAATTAACATGGATGATATCAAATACAATGTTGAAGGCAGATGATTTTCAAAATTTAGAAGTTCTACGCTTGAATATCCGACAAGTATCAGATGTTTGTCCTATACAAATTATTGGAAATTTTGTCAAATTATCGAAGCTGGAAATTGATTCTTCTATGCTATCATTTTTATCCTCTCAAACGTGGATCCCATCATTATCAAGTGTCCATAAATTGAAAATTATTGTATCAAGACCTGCTGAAAATACAACACTACCTGAATCATTTCAAATTTCTAAACAATTTAAGAATGTTATTGATATCAAAATTGCATTTCAGAATTTGGACCTTTATTACGATCAAAATGTACGAAATTATGATGAAGGTAAAGATTTCAAACAATGGACGGGAGCTGATACGATGACGTCGATTAATTTCAGAAAGCATTGTAAGAAAAGAAAATTTGGACTCTGCAATTTGCCTGGTAAGAGAATAATTAAGGATTAATAAGCTATATTTCAAATAATTTGTAAATTCAAAGAAGTAATATTAAAATTTTATTATATTTATAGAATTATCTCGACTTCAAGTAACCGGTCTTTGTCGGCGTAGTTATAGGGTCTGGATTAATATATTAGTCTACTTGACTTGTTCAAAAAAACTAAAACCTTTGACTACTATTCTTTTGAAGCCAAATCTCAAATGTCAAAGGCCGGAGATTCAGGTACTGATTTTGAATAATTACTATATTTCTATATATTTCTATAAAGTTAATGTTCGTTTTTTATTGTTTAGTTTTCTGGTTCAAAGAAAATAAATTTGCTGGTTCCTTACCACAATTCAGTCGAATTTATGGATTGGTAGGCAAAATTTTCAACGGGTGTAAGCTATGATAATTTTGTAATTTTTATATTCATTTAAATAGAATTTTATGAAATTAATTAGTTTTAAATACTTATTAAATTAAATACTTTTTGAAATATTTTGTTTTCTTTTTTATATAACTAATATTATTACAAGAATAATCAATTTTTACTCGTGGTATATATAAAAACATGTTTAAACATTTTATGCATAATTAAAGCGACAGTTATTAAAATGGCAAATTGACCAAAGCACTCATAAAAATAACGCATCCTGGTTATAACACCTTATTGTGCAAAAGACTCATCGGTTTAACGACGCATAGTAAGATAAAATATTATAGTCATAGCTCAAGTTCAATCACACATTTTGACAACAGACAACAAATGCGCCAATGACCACTTCAGTGAAGAACGAAGTGTGCTAAAAATAGGCAGGACCCTTCTGCCAGGGCATATAATCAATCGACTTATTTTTTTTTTCTAAAATTATCCATGTGTACCTTCTATATTTAAAGGACCTTCCAATCTTCATTTATAAGACGTATAATTAAATCGTTTGATCCTTTTTCCTCCTTTCCCTTCCCATTTCGTTCCCATGAACCTTTAAATGAAGCGCTGTGATTGGTAGAAAACACAAAAGAGTTGTAGGCAATGACTTAAGTAGACGACTTAATATATTTTTAAGGGGCTGTCTGAATTGAGTTCCTGGTAGACAGTTGCAAACACCTTATGAGTGCAGAAGGTTCTTGGGTTAAACATCGGTTGAGCTCTTGCGTTGCAGGGTAAGTGTCACGTTCGGCGTCAACTACTTGCTCACCCACTACAGTTAGTCATAGCCATAGTTAAATACGTCATAGTTAAACACGTGATAGCGAAACACCTCATAGTGAAACACCTAATAGCTAACCACCTCATAGTGAAGCATAACACGTCATAGTGACACACATCATATTGAAACACCTTATAATGAAAAAAGGCATAGTGAAATATACGTCATAGTGAAATGCCGCATAGTGAAAAGCGGTATAGCGAAATACGTCATAGTGAAATGCCGCATAGTGAAAAGCGTCATAGTGAGTCACGTCATAGTGAAAAACCTCATAGAAGAAAACACGTCATAGTGAAACACCTCATAGTAAAACACGTCCTGACCAATCACCACGTAGTGAAACACGTCATGGCCAATCACCTCATTATACTGAAACACATCATAGTGAAACACTTAATAGTAAAACGCATCATAATATAAACCTTCGGTTGAGCGTTAAACGATTCATAGGTAGTAAGAACATGAGAAATGTTTTGATTCTTAGATTCAATTGTCAGTGAGCTTTGGGGCTTCAGTGTAAGAGGACATCAAATTGGTTCAGCGCTAAAATACATCGTTTATTTTTTGGAGGAAACATTTGTAAGTATTTTAATACTAAGTGCGTCAACTTTAAACGCCTTACAGTAAAACACACCATAGTTGAACGTATCACAGTGACACGCCTAATGGTTTTATTTTGTGCCAGTTGTGATTCGGTCAATATAAGACGAGCCTAGTTGTGCTCCTGACTTGTTTGTAGACGGGTGAGTAATTTTTTGTCATAATTATATATTGTTGAGTGAAACATTGTATAGTTGAAATTCTGACTAATTTTGTTACTTTATATTGAGAATGATGTGATTGACCCGAAAAGGTATAGATTGTCATTATTTTTTTTTGTTTCTATTTGCAAGAAGGGCTGAGGATGATTAAAGGTCAATTTAATTGTTACCAAAATTTTCAATTTAATTTCAAATAATGCTAATTTGGAACTTTGATACTGTATAGATAAATAATTGAAATACTATATAGATCCATGTTTGGAATGCTGTATAGGGATAATGCAGTCTGGTTGTAACACTGTATAGGCCGGACGACTCATAGGGATACCCTATCGTGTGTGAAACTCCTCATAGATAAAAAACTCATCGGTATAAAAGACCTAATTAACAACCTTGTATTGGTATACGACAAAATAGCAAAAATTGGAAACGGGTTAAAAAAATAACTTTTAAAATTAAAAATCCAACGAAATTTTTATGATATTAAATCTTAAATCTTTAAATTGCAATTTTTTGTGAATCTATCTGTTTAGGTTTAGGTTAAGCTTTAAAAGAAAAACAATGTACACCGCCAAGTGCGATGCAATGTATTAACCTAATTACGGTGATCCAGGCCCGGGGCGTTAGAGTCACATTGAGTTAGAGACACCATTAAGCACAAAACATTGGAGGTAAAGTTAGTTGAATGAGCTGAAAGGTTTGTTAAATGCTCTTAGCATGGCATGGGGATGACAAATTCGAACAGAAAAAAACGCAGCACTTGAAGGCTTTTTCTACCTGCTATACTTATCACTACGTAATAATTTCTACTTTTGCGGGATAGGTAAACAATCCTTTTTTTTAGTAGGCTTCCGGGTCGAATCAGCAGGTAGGTATTTTGGTGGGTATAAGGGTTAGTCAGGCATGTGACATCTTGGTATCATCCAAGTGGGAGCACATTGTGAAACACTTCATTGGGTGACTAAAGACCAAACGACTGATGGGTATTACGCATCCGGGGTTAATTGCGTTATAGAATAAAAGTTCTTTGACTATGAATAAATCATAGGTCAAGGGATCCGTATAGTAAACGTGACTTGCTTTATATATTTCGCTCTCATTCATGGTTTGTTTAGGGCTGAAGCCATACGGATTTTATGCAGTTTCTCCGTTGGAAAGGTACTCTAGATCCAAAATCAAATGAAGGCTGACACTGTCTCAACTTCTTATTTTCCTTGTTTTCTTGACTTTTTTTAGACAAGTGCACGGACACCCAATGTAATAAAACTGCCTTATGCATTGTTTATGTCAGCGCACTTGTCATAGCTTCAAGACCTTATAGACCATTCGAGTGTAAGAAGACTCTTTTGCTTTTATATTTTAGTCACATTTATCGTTTGAGCTTCGTCCTAAGAAGAGCGGTTGGTCTGCACTTTTAAGTGTTAATTGGAAGCATCGTTTCTTCTACATAAAGGTTAAGTAACTAAAGTAACTAATTATTAAATACGTTTTAGATAAATAATTAAAACACTGTATACGTCAATCAATGTATACTTAAAACGTCGCATAATGAAACGTCTGATAAACTAAACGACTCTTAGCTTTATAGGCCAAACTCGAGATGATGTTATGTGTGGATATTGTTTGCAGGAAATTTTTCAAGCCTTAGAAGTGAAGTATTTCTTGAGAAAAAATGGATATTAGAATGAAGTCAACTACTTATAAGCTTCCGAACGAGGTAAAGTTTATATATTTGTTTTTGATTAGCTATGAAAAATAAATTTTTATTCTACAATATAATCTGTTTTATTATTATTTGTTTACATTTTGTTTATTAGTTATTTTACGAAATATCAAAATTTGTTAAATTTGAAGACTTGAAGAATTTGAGGCTTGTAAATAGAATTTGGTACGAAAACGCAACACGTGTTATTCGTAAAAAACATTATCCTTGTGTTCAAATACTGCCAAACGATTTACCTGAAGACCAGCAATCAATTGAAAATTTTATTTGCGTCATGGGGTCGTCAAACATGAAGCCATTTGATAACATTATACTAACAATTTCAACATGGAGTTATAACGAGAATACAATTGTGAACTTTTTACAACAATTTGGTGATAAAGTGATGCAGTGTATGTTTAATTGTTATGGAACGGAAGTACATGGAATAGAATTGCTGACAAAAATGAAAATTATACTTTGCAAAGCGGTTAACCTAAAGAAGCTCATATTTGTGAATATGGCCAATCTATCAGATAACAAAAACTTCAAAATTGAACTTTCGCCCACGGTTCAAAACATTAGTATTTGGGGACAGCATAGTAGTCGTGATAGCTGTGTTGGCAATGAAACTCTTTCAATATTATCTTATATGAAAATGAAATCTTTACCTATTTTTGAGTTAAATTATAATTGCTCTACATGTTTAGCAAATATGCTTCAGCAATTGGTGGGAAGAGGATTCAAGTCAATATTACGCTCAAATTGTTTTTATACTAGATCAAGTGAAGTAAATCAATTGAAGACAATTTCAGAAATTAAAAATCCAACATTAAAAATTTCAAAAATGGTGGTATTTGTAAACACACAGGACCGTAACCCATTATTTTGGAAAGCAATATACTCTATTTTTGCTGCTAATGAAAATAATCTTGAACAATTGGAAGTGTGTGCTGATACCAATTCAACTGTTCCGGCAGATTTTAAAATTCAAAAACTACCAAATCTCCGGCAATTAACATTGGCTAATTCAAATACAAAGTTGACGGCTAATCATTTCCAAAATTTGAGATTTTTGCGTTTGAATTTTCAACAAGAATCTGAAGTTTGTCCAATACAAATTGTTGGAAATTTTTTGAAATTATCGAAGCTGGAAATTGATTCTTCTATGCTATCATTTTTATCTTCTCAAACATGGATCCCATCATTTTCAAGTGTCTATAATCTGAAAATTGTTATATCAAGACCTGCTGAAAAAACTACACTACTTGAATCCTTTCAAATTTCCAAACAATTTAAAAATGTGATTGATATCAAAATTGCGTTTCAGAATTTGGACCTTTATTATGATCAAAATGTACGAAATTATGATGAAGGTAAAGATTTCAAACAATGGACGGGAGCTGATATGATCACGTCGAATAAATTCAAAAAGTATAAGAATAAAAGTAAATTTGGACTCTGCGATTTGCCTAGTAAGTTTATTTATTTGATTTTTCAAATTACACCCAAATTCAAAAAAGTAATATAAAATTTTTATTTTATTTATAGAATTAACTCGAATTAAAGTAACTGGTCTTTGTCGGCGTACTTATATGGTCTGGATTAATATATTAGTCTACTTGACATGTACAAAACAGCTGAAACCATTGACTAGTATTGTTTTGAAGCCAAATTTCTTGTGTGAAGCTCCTAAAATTAAGGTAATAATTATAAATAGCATAAATTATAAATTTGTTTGTATGACTTGTTTTTGTATTAAAAAAGTTAATGTTGCTAATTTATTTTTTAGTTTTCCAGTTCAAAAAAGACGAATATGCTGGTTCCATACCACCATTCAGTTGAACTAATAGATTGGTAGGCAAAAATTTGAACTGTTGTGCGCAATTATAGTTTAAAGTTTTTATAATCATTTAAGCATTTTTAGTATAATCAATTTACGAGTTCATCAAATTAATTCATTGTAGTACTTGTTTTATTTAATACTAATTCTAATGACAAATTGTTAAGGAGGACTCCCCCCATAGGAACGAGATGAAAATCACACTTAAAATAGCGAACCTTCGGTGCAGATAGAAAGGCTCCTAGGGCCCCTGGGAAGCCATGTGTGGTGTCAAAATTTACAAAAACCGATTGTAAATACATGATTTAAAGAATAATGAAAACATTTGACCCTCTTTGTTTGAAAACTTTCGCATTTTCAAAATTTCACCGCTCCAACTTACAAAAAACGTTGTGACTTCTTACCACTCGTATTATATGAATTTTTTCTTTAGATCATGCGTTTGCAATATGTTTTCATAAATTTTAATGCCTCACTTGACCTTGTACGACGTGTTGGAGCTTCTATAGGTGCACTGAAAGTTGGCCTCCTCCAAATCCAGAATGTTTGTTGACAAACACATACAGCTCCATGGACCGAGCGTCCCTAATTTTGTCGATTAATTAAATATCCAATGGCAACGGTAAAAATTTGGGACACTAGCGAAGTAAATAAGAAGTTGTCCTTAATGTTATAACATGAATAATCAATTTTTACATGAGCTATGGTGTTATAATTTGTTATAAATAAGTTTTCTAAATGCTGTATAGATAAATAAAACATGAAACGAGAACATAAACGGCATTCCTAAAAACTATCAAGCTTTCCTCTTGTCATAGTAATAAAATTGAAATACCTAAAGCTTTGGAAGTTTTCAACATGCAAGTCCAATTTAACAGTGTTCTGTGGCTATATTTTAAAAGTTTTGATATGGCTAAACTTTGATATAATTTTCCAAGAGCTAAGATTACAAAAATTTTGCATAGTTGTATATAAAAAATTTCTATATGTTTGAATCCTTACCTATTGAAGCCATCGTGAACTTGAGTGCGGAATCATAATTGAAGTTATTTTGATTATTTGATTTAGTAATTTTTTTTATTAGTCTATAATTGACATTATACCTTCAATAGGGGAGTGGGGTCTGCAATTTAAGACGATCCCACATCGTATGGGAGGGGGTTTGGAAAACTCGCCTTAAAATAAACCTAATAGGCAAACACGTCTTCGGTAAATAACGGTAAATAATATTAAACGCTTCATATCTAAGCTAAAATCTTAGCTTAACAACTCATAGTTTAACCGCCTCAGGTAGATGTCTTATAGGGAAACCACATAGTTCAAACAATAGGTAAGTGAAACGCTGCATAGTCAAACGCTTTATAGGCAAAGGCGTTCCTTAAATTAAACGTTTTGGGCCGCCTGACCGTATGCTGAAATCTTGTATAAATAATAACGAAATTTCCAATTTCTATTCAGTTGTTATTTGTTGGTCTTGAGAGCAAGCGGTCTACTATTGTCTCTCTCTTGAAAATTGTAGGTGAGCGAAAAATTTAATTATAAAATTTTGAAAATGAAATATTAAATATTAAATTTGATTATTGTAAAAATAAATTAAGAATTATATCATAACATTTCTATACTTTGATTTAGGGTTTTTTTAATTGGCGACTTGTCTTAATTGGTATCAGAATAAACGACTTGTTATTTTCGTCGATTTGGAAACAACTTTGTTAAAACAAAAGGTAAGATACAGATTAATTTGTTTGCGCTCGTGTTTATTGTTCTTATTCTATCAATTTTCAGTTGCTAATTTTTGTTTAGGTTTTGATTTGAATTGTTTGTTTAAATTGTTTTTAGGTTTCAACCCGTTGTTTATCAGTATCGTTCGGTGGTAGACATTTGTCTTAGGACATTAG
>JABASL010000443.1:0-17416 GCA_019775825.1 Neanura muscorum | reverse complement strand
ACACCCTGTATTTCTGTAGGATATTTGTTTAAGTAACGTCCTGTCCAGCCTCATTTATTATTTAACAACCCACAGGTTTAATATTTTTGTACTTAATTACAATATTGACACCTCGAAACCTAACACTTCTGTGTTACTAATGTAGTGGAGGTTCGATAACACTATTTTATGCTCGATCTGCGCGTCGTACATGTCCTATTTGAATAGATTTACTGAATGGTGAGTAGGGTGACTCAATTTTCATTTTTTTTTTAAAAATTAAAGGCTCCATTAAAGTTTTTCCATTTGGTGAGAAAGTTTTTTAGAAAAACATTAATCCAAATCGGTTGACATTTAGAGGTCGCGCAAAGAGGTCAAAGTTTTGCATGTTAAAGTAATTGACATTTTGTAGGGTCACACTTTTTCTTGCATAACATTTTACTATGCGCTAATCAATTTGCCTGAATCAGACATGAATGGACTCCCCTCGAGCTAAGGAACACACTGATTTCAAATTTAGCTCAATCGGTTGACCCAAGAAAAAGTTATTCAAGATGGCGTCCAGACGTACCTTTATAGGAGATTAAACCAAATCTTGAATAACTTTTGACTGGATTGACTTGTAGACCTCAGGTTGACCCCAGAACCTTCCCTGACTCAACGGAATTCCATCCATGTCAAGTTCAATTAATTAGGTCAATCCAGTGAAAAGTTATTCAAGATTTAGTTCGAGGTGTTCTCCCATAAGGGTACGTCTGGACGCCATCTTGAATAACTTTTGGCTGGGTTCACCGATTGACCTGAATTTGACATCAGTATGTTCCTTAGCTCAAGGGGAGTCCATCCCTGTCTGAGTCAGGCAAATTGAGTAGCGCAGTAAAATGTTATGCAAGAAAAAGTGCGACCCTACGAAATGTCAATTACTTTAACATGCAAAAATTTGACCTCTCTGCGCGACCTCTAAATGTCAACCGATTTGGATGAATTTTTTTCTAAAAAACTTTTTCACCAAGGGGAACAATTTAAAGGGGTGAGACTTCAACTTTTCAAAAAAAAAAGTTTTAGCATGGGAATTTGCAACACCCTAATCGTGAGTATTACCATATCAAACAATCCTATTGTCTAATTTCCGTTTTGAACCACTAAAAGCATAACAGCTAATTTTATGTCTATTGGATTCAATATTAAATTCTTAATTCCGTGGTACTTTAGTTTACTGTTACTTTAGTTCACTGTTGTATACATAATTAAGTGAAGTTGTCCCTTCTGGTGGAGATGCCATCTCAATGTAATAATTCCAATCCAGGTTCAAACTCTGCAATCAAAATAGTATATTTCAGGTTCCATTGTCTGACATTAAAATTGTATTACCATATTAGGGTTTGTAAGGCCTATGGTTAAGGTTAAGAAAACTTCATTATGTATTATACCGCTTCTTCAGGTATACTTGGATCCAATTCAGTATCTAACCCAATGAAAACTATTATTTGTTCTCCATCTTGAAAATAAGGCATCTCAGGGAGTCCTTGTAGGTTTACCCTAGGCCGATGCCAACCAATCATGTCTTGGACAACATAAGGAAAAATGTACTGAATATTCTCACGCGATCTCCCCAATCCTTGGCGATCACATTCAGTGAAACCCCATTTAGTGATCGTTTTGACTAAAACTCGTCGGTCCTGCTCGTTTTGGCCTAAGACGCAAGCCACTTCCTCGAGGGTGCTTGACTTCATGTGACAAAAATAGCTGGAATTAATCACCTCTGTAGAGCGCATTTCCACGTTTTCCAGGATCCATTTTCGATAGTTTTGTTCCACTTCCTTCGTCATGGGAAATTTATCTAAGAGGCGGAGCATATTACTCGAAGACAAGGCCCTCTTGAAAGCTTCTTCTGGAATTGGAACCTAAAATCAATATCGTTTGAGTTGTGTTACTCCCATATTAGCTGAGATTAAAAATATGTGTCTTTAGAATGTTAATACCTCAAACTTAGATGCAAATCCAAAGACTTGAAAAAGATCGTTAGGTGACAATATCTTAGTATATAGAAACACCAAGAATTTAACAAATCCAGCGCTGTCTTCTTCTTGTTCACATTTAATATATTCTAGTACGAAAGGTCCTTCGTCAACCCATGCACTAACAAATGGGGAAGCCTCAACAAGAACTTGTCGATGAAGCTGAACACCCAGCGATTGATGGTCGTCGAAGTATGGAGCGTGGCTAAATTCAAACTCAGCCCATATATCGGGCTCTCCGCATGCCTCAAACTCTGGAACTTCCTTCAGATAATAGTCAAAGTCAAATACTTGATGGGAAATCGGGCAGCTTGGATTCAATCGAATCTGAATTTGAATTTAATTTGCTTCAGGGTTTTGTGCCTTTATTAAATTTTCTTGAGAATTGGGAAATGTTTACATTATAATTTTACTAACTTACAAAACCAGGACGCTGAAGATCCATTTTTTGTGTCAGAAATTGTTCCTAAAACAGCAGAAAAGAAACCACGCTCGGAAAGCTCGTAATTAATCAGAGCGAAAAATTGAACAATTGAATTACCTCAAATTCCAGAAAGATTCCGAATTACTTGCAATTGCGTAAAAAAAACAAGTAATGTATTAATTTACCAGACAGCTTGGTGCCGCCGATGGAAGGGGGAAACAAAGGATTTAATTGCGCATGCGTAGCCATTGGAAAACCAGTAGATATCAGCTATGACGTCATTACTTGATGCTCAGACAGATCGGCGTCTTGAAAAATGTGGCCTTGAATAATATAGTACGGAACTCTGCCTTTATAAATATAACGAAACTATGGGTCATCAAGATTCCCTAAAAAAAACTGAGTTAAAACAAAATCGGGATAGAAGTGAAGGTTTGTGCTAAAAGAAAATTCGCTCTGAAAATTAGAGATTTGTTTTTAATTTTAGCATATTTTCATTATTCTTCAATACCTGTTTATGTTCGCGACAAGTTTAATTCTCTTTCAGCACAAATCTTCACTTCCAATTTACTTCTGTAGTCTAATATATTTAATGAGGGTCATTTTAGGGAATATTGATAGAAAAATTTCGGATAATCTACAAGATTTTTATTACAGAATACTCCGAGTTTTGTTTGAAGTAGAGCACAAAAATGCGGACATTACTCAAAATTAAAGTTTGTTTTTATTTTCTAGTGAAAACTGAGCTTGAAGTTCATAATAATAAAGCTATGCCATATCCTACATCTAGAATCTAACATACATTTTTTTTGTACTTTTACAACGAACAATTTTAAGTTGTAGTAATTGCATACATGGCAAAACTAAATATTTTTCTTTAGAAATACACCTTTTCTCCTCCACTTGTATTTACTACTGCACCTTAATAATAAAGCTATGCCATATCCTACATCTAGAATCTAACATACATTTTTTTGTACTTTTACAACGAACAATTTTAAGTTGTAGTAATTGCATACATGGCAAAACTAAATATTTTTCTTTAGAAATACACCTTTTCTCCTCCACTTGTATTTACTACTGCACCTTCTTAATAATCTGTCCCTTCAAGTAGTATTTATAGTCGAATCAACCCAAGATATTAACACACATTTTCCATAATGCATAATGCACAAAACAAGCCAGATAACCACCATTATTAAAGAACGTTTGGTCTAACAGCTTAGAACTTCAGCTTCCAAAGTTAACACCAAATTCCACAAACTCTCCTCGCAACTTCACTTCTTCTAGCTTTAGTAAAAATAAAATTCACCCTTCCGCAGCAGAGATTTTGAAGTGATTTTGATTTTGTGGTATCATAAATAGAGCTACAAAATATCCATACACTGATGTGTGGTTTTAAAAAACAGGAGCTGGCGCTGAAATAATTTGTACAATATAAAATATTCACGAAGTCCTAAAACCGTACTGAAGTAGGTAATATGCCTAGGCTCATTAAAAATCACCTAAATTCTTAAATGTGAGGAACCCTGTCGTGTGTAAGATGTGGAACGAGACTAAAGGAAAATGTATTCATGTTCTCACAACATCTTGGCTGGAGAAACCAAGCAACAGCAAATAGGCCCATTAATGCTATTTGAAAAGTTAATGAAAAACGCAATGTTCGCCAATGACGACTTGAATCTTTCTTTAATGAAGACTTTGATGCTGGGGACGGACTGCGGAGGCGACCAACTGAATGTAAAGGTCTGGACGGCGGTGACTTGGAAGAACGATGACCGCTATAGCAATAAAATAAAAGCTCAAAATCAACACTCAACCTCAAATAATGCAGCCAAATTATTTAAAATTTGTTAGCGAATACTTAGTTGACAACAAGCCTTACGTTTTACGAATTGAAACTGGCGATCGTCTCTTAGGAAAGATTAGTTTCAAATTTAATGGAACACTCCCAACTTTTTCGATCATTTCGAAATCGTGTTGTACCTCATTGATTTTCTGAAAACACGATGTAAAGCATTAATCTTGAGGGTTAACACATCTCGATTTCTAGGAATATGGTGGTATTTGTGCTTACGGAATCAATTACGTCCAGCACAGGTGATCCAGCGGGTAAAAATGCTTTCAAGTCTAAGGCTCGATTCCGAAGTGCCACAAGCTTCTGCCGTTTTTCATCTATGTCTGAATCCGAATGAGAAAAATCTGTTCCGTGACCCGAGTCCGTTGATGCCCCACTACTCAATGATTTCTTCCCCTTCAAGTGAGTGTTCGGAGTAACCATTAAACTCTTTTCAAAAGCATCTCTTTCTAGCTCAAAATTCGCCCAAGCTTCTTCCAAAAATTTCATTTTATCCAGTAAATATGAACCCCTAATTTAAAAAAACAAAACAATTATAATGAAAAAATACATTATTTTAGGAAGAAATTGTGATATGAGCAGGCTTACAATTGTAAATTTTCTTCATACAAAGCATACAAATTCCTTAACTGCTTGCGCACATCAACACTTGCTTCCTTCAAATAAATTTGAGTTCCTACGGAGTCTTCGTTCACAGATTGAAGCTTTCGCCGTTTTGAGGTTAATTCATTGAGAATTGACTGAATCCGATCAATTTTTATTTTGAGAGAGCTTAGATCTTTTGAATCAAATGGATCCACAAGGGTTAAGTCACGCTGAATGGATTCAAAGTTTACTCGGAGGTACTTCAAATCATCATGAATTTGTTTCAATTTTGCTGCATTCGTAATTCGACCCCTCAATATATCCCAGTTATTCAATACATCTGTTAGAAAATAAATCCCCTAGCATTAATTACATTTCTTGTTTCAGCCAAGATGTAATTTTGATTAACATTCAAATCAAGTGAGGTCAACCTTATAACAATGCAATTCTCTCACCTTGAATGCTTTTGATATCAATGTCAAAGGGAAGGGCACCTGGTTTCTCGACGTTACACAAAATTAGCTTGAGGGAATTCATGTTTTCTTCACATGTGGCTTCCATTTCGGCCTAAAGAAACAGCAGGCAGCAAATTTTATTGAAGATTCAACATTTGGGTTGATTCAATTTAAAAAAAAACATCTTAATGACTCATTACGTATTCCGAGGGAGAATCTGGTGAATGGACAGTAGAACTTTCCAGCTGCTTCCGGAAAACCGTGTCGATGAAACGGAGCTGTGCGACAGACTGGACTAAGAAGTGGTTGAATTCCTCTCGATCAGAATCAGATTCAGCCATTTCGTTACGCGTTATAAACTTAAAAAAAATTAAAATCAGTAAGATTTGTGTAAAAATTACTTTAAAAAGTTCACTTACAGTGAGTGCTCTACGTTTTCGTAGATTTGGTTCTGGGAATTGGCATCCACTCAAGAGGGATGATGACTCTGACTCTGCTCTATCGAGTACCTGGTCATAGTCCTCCCCAAATGCCAATAGCTTCAAAGTTCTATCTGCGTCAAACGGCTCTTCGCTGTAGGGTTCACTTAGATATTTTTCCTAGAAAGTATACCAAAAATAATTAAAAAACTACGATGATACCAAATTGTGATTAAACGATAAACAAAATCAAGTTTCAAGGCAAGAAAACCAGCCTCCCAGGTTTTCCAATACAACGCGTCTTCCAAAACATTGAAGTAAACCATGAAAAATCATAACCCAAAGGAACACAAAAGAAGGATTGATTTATGTAAACGGAATTGTAAGCGAACCTGATAGCTATCCCAATCCTGGTCGTTATTAGGTAAATCTGTGATTAATGACCCGCTGTCAATGGGATCCAACTTGAACATGGGTTTGAGTGGAGGAGGAAGCGTATTCTCAATGTCCTCTAGCTGATGTTCCATTTCCGCAAACCCGCAAGCTATTAAATTCATCAAACTTTTAGTGTTAAATAATTTATAAATAAGCATTGAAACCAGATAATTCGAATTCGAATGTGAATAGATGAAATTGAGGTGTCATAATGTCCTTACCCAAAATGGAGTTTGATGTAAATTGATCCAACTCATCTTCTTCCAAATCCACATCAAGACTTTCTCGTTTCTTTTGCTTTGACAGTCGCCTGCGAAACTTGTTTTTTCGCCTGTCTCTCAACGTCGAACACTCAATTGCAGAACTGGGATCATCTGGTAATGCATTTTCACTTCCGGTGTCGCTATTTTCCAAAGCGTTGAGAGCAGAGTCTGAGACAAAGACAGAAGCCTTGTGATTGGTATCATGGATTGGACTCAGTGCCTTTCCAAATCGGAGTCGCTCGAACACAGTACTACTTGTCGCTGACGTTCCGGTCTCCGTAAAACTCTTAGGCCGCTGTTTTCCACTGTGCTCTCCAGTTATAGCTTTCTTTGATCTTAAAACCACTACGTCATCCGTCCGAGTTTGACTCTGATCTGCAGATCTAACACTTGTGAAGGATGAACCCCGTTTTGGACTACTTGAAGCAATAAGTCCACGAGAAGGAAAACTTGTTTGTGATTGCTGAGTTTGTTGAAGAAGTGTTGTTGAAGCAGTTAGAATCGTTGGTTCATCTGAAGAAAGTTGTGGCTCATCGTTTGACCCATCAGAAACTTCCGACTCACTTTCAGAAGCTGATTCCCCACTGGCATCGCAACTTGACGTACTCTAAAATTAAAAACAAAAGAATTAAGAAAGTAATTAAACTTTTCCCACGCCGTCCAATATCTCCACTCAACTCAAATTCCTCGATTATTCCGTTGGTTCAATATGGTTCAAATCAAATTAAAAGTTAGGCACAATTTGAACCAGAATTATACCCTGAACTTCATACGATTTAAACGAAATGAACATTGAGATTCTAACAAACACTTGAGTCCTTCACTTGACCTTCGAAATAATTCAAAAATAACTGAACCTGTTAATCGTGCAATTGGCAAATGACGAAAACTTTATGTTTCAGTGTTTAATTTCCGATTTAAAAAAAGAGCCGAATTCTGCAACAAAACTTTAAGCGTTTTTGCGTACCCAACAAAACAATAACATTTTTGTTACGCCTACTTACCGATTAAAAATAGCTTTCTTTTGTCCTTAGTCTAAGTAAATAGACTGAACGAACACTGGAGAACAACTGCTGGTTTTGTGCTTGTGCATTCATAATGAATGACATCTATTTAAAAAAAAATATCTGACTAATGGCAATGCCAACCCCACCCAACTTTCCTTCAAAACTGCCTAATGTTAATGGATCATAAAAAAAGGCCGACACTTCCCACACACATCAGAGTAAATTATCATTACGGAACAGAGATTTCAAGATAAACACCTTCAGCGGCGTCTCCTGCTTCATTTACTTCACCTTCACTGGAAATCATAAAGCCAAACTGAATAAAGCAACCACCGTCATTTGCCGCTTGTAGCTTTTGACGATGCCTAGCATTGGATGGAGCGGAAGCAGTCATTAAGTTGGGTTAGGTACTTGGTTTATTTGCGCTTGCTCAAGCATTCGGAAACTTTGAAGATTTATCAAAGTTCAGAAGTTTTAAGTTGCCAGACGCAGGCACAATAAGGATATAGTTCAGGAACCAAGTATAACTAATTATGTTCATTCATAAACTTCACCGAAAATTAATAACCCTTGCGCTCTTGCTTGCCAATTGCGTCCGATTCCCGCATCACGGGAATAAACTAACCTTGGCATAGTTTTTATCACTGGCTGTGTTTAGCAAAGATTCTTTCTTAAGATAATGAAACTGTGCTCTTTGCGCTGCTGTTCATATCCACTCGCAAAAAATCTTCCATGTCTCGTCTGGAATACCTTTACACTTACTTAACTCAATGAGGCTAAGACTCCGTTGTTGCCAATTTAGGAATCTAGGTTGAGTTCAAAATAAAATGAAATCTAAAGATAAGCTAACCTTCTGTTCCTTTAGAATAGAAGTGTTGTGGGCTTTGACCCATTGACGAACACGGGAATGTCGCTTCACGGTTTTCGCTGCTGATTTTGCACAATTTTTCGAAACGGAACTCGAATTCCCAGTTACGCAAAGACAAAACCCCCCAATTGCTCCCACTTCCTCTGGATTCATCCTACATGGACAAATGGGCTTGCTCTCCTGTTCACCTTCGTCCGAATTAGATTTTGCATATTTCTTAAGAACTGAAGCACTTTCCTTGAAGTGTGGAAGAAAACTAGTTGACTCCATTTCTGTTACACCCCAAGAATTCAAATCGATCCGAAAACTCCCACCGGTCGAAGCCCTCTGACGCTTTCTTCCCACTTTCACCAAAAACTCGGCCTTTTCCACTAACTCCTCAATTTCATCCAAATTTTGAAGGGCTGTTGTGGTTTCCTGATCCATTTCCTCAAGTTCTTTATTAAACTCAAAGACCAAATCCGAACTGAGACTTGATCCAAACTCTTCGACTGAATTCATGTTGAGGTCTTGGCTAAAATCCAAATTCCTTTGGCAATCCCACTTCCTGGCGACAGCGAATTGGTCATCACGTGGCGACGGTGTTCCATTTTTCTTGACGACATTTCCCTTGTTCTTACTGTGAGGTACAAGTTCAGATCCGGAATCTCCAGAAGACTGATTCCTCTGGTCATGCAACTGACTTCCTTCGGCCTCCGTGTCACTATGCTGGAAACAATCAATGAAAACAATCATTTAGTATGAAATGTGATAGCGATAATGCAGTACATTGAGATGCTGATGATAATAAAAAATTTCGTACTAAAAGGACGTGGAAGTTGGGTATGACTACACGATAATGTAGTAGGGGGAGAGGAGGAGGACTCAACAAAATCGCAGCATCTTAATTATTAATTCGAAGTAATAACTCAAAATTGTATCTTTAGAGCAATCTAATTCATGCTGGTGCTAGGATTCATATGCTATTTTTAGCGTTATCGCGTCCCACCCTCTTGGGCAATAATACGACAAATTAATTCTCCCATATAAAGAAAACCCTTGGTAAAACATGTTGCTAAGTTTTATCTTGCTAGTCCTGAAATACAAACAGATCCGGCGGTATTAAAAGGGAAAAGTTCCCAGCGCGGAAGTCATTCAGGTTAAAAGCTGAAATATTTTATAATAAAATCTAAAAACTAAAAACAAATAATATTTTATACGTTCAACAATCAAAGTTTGTAAGGCTTTCACAAAGATTACCTTGAAATAGTAAGTGGAGATGTTCATCTGCATGGAAGAAGGAGGAACCACCTGTGGAG
This sequence comes from Neanura muscorum, assembly GCA_019775825.1. NCBI lineage: Eukaryota > Metazoa > Arthropoda > Collembola > Poduromorpha > Neanuridae > Neanura > Neanura muscorum. Next base: position 7,807 of record JABASL010000443.1, on the reverse strand, counting down.
ACAACTGTTGACTTTTACGTAAAGAAGACGAACAAATTTTACGCTTGAGTCCCACACTCTCACTGTTACTCATTTCATCGAGTGAGAGCTCGATGGCTGAGTTTGGCACTGGAGACCCCTTCATCAAACAAAAAAAATCATAAAGTCAGCATAATTGGTTCGTCGATTAGATAGCATAAGTCAAACACGACACAAAGTTACTTAAACTTCAGTGTTCTAGGATACCCGGAGATTAGTATATATTGATTAAACCAAATGCCTTTGTTTTTGAACTATTGGATGGAGGTGTGTACGAGAATAAATAATGCTGGTTGAAAAAATAACGTGAAGTACCAAACGAAGTTTTTTAAATCCTTCGAAAATCTTCAGTTTAATAATGATGGCAAGTTCCACGCGTCAAATTTGATGTACTCCATAGACGTGAGGCTTTATTCTTTAATCTAAAATATTAAACCCTGCTTCAGATACGCTATGTCCAGCCCGCTTCACAGGGCTGCGCGAAGAAGGCCACTGCCCACTGGAGCACTGCAAGTTGACTACACTTGACATAAATTTGACTATAAATAATGAAATCTGACAAACATATATCTATAAATATTTATCAGATAATCCAAATGCACAAATTGCAACCGAAATAAAATAACAACTTACCGATTGATAGACGCTTCCAACTTCGTGATTTTGGCCCATCCTCTGCGCTCCAACGTCAGCTTCATAAACCTTCTGATTTAATAGTTCCGGTTCCGCCTCAAATTGGATGCTAGGATCCTTCGAACCGTTATTGTTCGACTGTACCAATGAAGTGAGAGTTCCAAGTCTGGGATATTTGCTCAGCGGTTCATTCGTCTCGTCGTCACTGATCGTCCACTTCGGATCTTGACAGAGACTAGGCTCGCTTATTCTTCCCTGGTAATCAAAAAATAAAAACGAACTAAATTCTAGTAATATTTACAGACTTGCGAGTTAATTACTCAAAGTCATTCATCCCCTGGGAGTAAATTAAAAATATGACTATAGATTTTTAACCGTAGGCTCGGCTCTCTCCCTTTCCTCGTACTCTAACTCCACAGCATTACACTTATAATTTCACATTCTCACAGTAGTTCCCTTTGGCAGGATTCACAGGTCTCGTAGTATGCAATTATGAATTACGGTTTTAGTAATTAAAATGTCAGAAAGGAGCTACTCATTTCTCAATTGCCAATTCTGAAGAAAATGAACAAACTTAAACTTTTGTACGTTTAGATTGAAATCACATATTCTGATCTCGTCTAATTACGAAGATTCGGATCAACATGATTTCTTTTCGATTCAACGCGCAGTGATTGTTGCAAGTCTTGATCTGAATAATTCTTGTTATTTGAAATATTTTATTGAAACGCTTTCTCCACATTTCCTCTGCGCCAGAAAATATTTACCTTCCTACCCGACATTTTTATGAGTAATTAAACTTAATAAACTTGGAAGGGGCTGGTTGGAGGAGGTGGAGTACATCGGAAGTAGGACATTACGTTTCAAACAACATACAGGGAATCTGATGCACTGTTTTATTATGAGTTAATTTGAACAATGAAAAATAGGGTGTAAAAGTCTTCTAATGGCTCCAATATAACAACAAAAACAAGGATTTAAAAAACCATTTACTTATTAATGCTCTCGTAATTTTTTACACTCCTTCAGCACAAGCCCAAATGCTCACAACTTCTTTTGAAATTAAATAAAAACAGAGCGCTTAAACTATGGGACGCCCAGAATTCACTTGAAAATCTCGAGCGAATTGGATTAATTAAAAGTTTCAAAAATAATTCACCGGCTTTCCAAAGTTAATTGTAGTAAACTTTTCGTTCATTAACAAATCAGCGCATATTTAAGTAATTTAAATACTGCTCTAACACACTTCACTGTTTCTTGCCCAACGTGTCCGGTTTTTGTCTTCTAGAAGTAAGGCTGAGTAAACTCATTGACATGGACTGAAACGGAAGAACGCAAGTCATTAAATCAATTTCACTAATTGAAACTGAATTAGGTTTTCCTGCAAGACACCAAATGGCAAGCAAAAGAACAATACATTCTAGACGACTTCTAACTAGCCCCTCCCGTCTCCCCGAGGAAGTGCCTTGTATCTTACCCTTCGCGTGTATGGTGTCTCATTTTGTCATTGGCTTGGCAGTAGTAAAATGACAATTGGACACGACGGGATGAATAAAATTAAGGAAAACCATAAAATGCTTATAATATCAGAGGGTAAAATTACAGCGTTTCATTTGGAGGACAGACGCATCATAAAAGTTCAACTTCTTAAATTCAGAGGATATACTTTGATTCGTCACGTCACGAAAATTCAGTCATTCAGAATGCGTTGAGATCACGGTAGAATTTACACAAAAACTGAACTACGTTCAGACAAATCATGCCAAAACTTAGTTGCAAAGGCTTCAACCTCAAAATATTTGCACGTTTAAAAACAAAGATAATATGCGGAAAGAAATCGGATGTTATATTTAGTCTTCACACTTCAAGTAATATATCAACCCTTGAATAAATAAAACGTAGCACAAACTATTAAAGATTTCACAAAAGCGAAATTGGATCATTAATAAAAAATTTTATCGCAATTTATGACATTCATCACGCAATCATTTTTGTAAGAAAGTTTAAAAAAAAACTTTAATACTCAACGATAAAACCTAGGGATTAGTAAATTGCTAATTAACGCTATTAATTTGGTTTTCCTTTTATTGCAGGCCCTGTACTCATAAAAATGTCAAGTGAAGCAAAAGCTTGTCGCCAAATGAAAATTCGAAAAGGTCAACAGCGTTGAATTAATCAGTTTCCAATAGAAACAAAACATTACCGAAGCCGCGGCCCAAAACAGCGAATGGTTATAAACGAAAACAAGCTTGGCTGCTGTTTGTGCAAAGGTTTGCAAAAACTGCGCAAACACCTAACTTATGGATTTAGATTTTAAATGTAACATAACTTTAACCAGGACGAGGTTTTTATTTCGTTGTTCTTGGCAACAATTCATTTCAATTTTTAAAATGTGTACTTTGGATTAAAAAATCTCGGCACTGGATGAACGTATAGAAAATCAAGAGTACTCGATCGATAGGTATTCTAATTCCACATACGGTCTTCAGCCCCGAATTTTGGATATGTGTAAGGGTTAGGAGATTNTCTAATTCCACATACGGTCTTCAGCCCCGAATTTTGGATATGTGTAAGGGTTAGGAGATTTTAAGCGAAATCAACGATTTTTTGTGCTGTTTTGAGGGAAAATTCACTACAACAAGCATCAAGTGAAAGATAAAAAATCTAGCCTGAAGACCGGTTGCACGATCGCATAACCTATCCATCGAGTACTCTTGATTTTATGTACGTTGATCCAGTGTCGAGATTTTTTAATCCAAAGTAGGGTCATTATCAACCCTTATTTGACCCCCGTTGCTAGGTGCCTAGTCCACCTTAAATCCAGATATTTGCAAAGATTTTCTGTAAATACCAATGCACCCCTTGCATTATCATTTTCACTTCCAAAATCCAATCGTGGACTGAAACATCATCGAACCGATTAGTTGATACTGTCGTCGGATAAATATTCCGATTATAAAAATATCATAAAACACACTGAATATGTGGGAGTTCTCATTTTTGGCAAATTACGATTACACGCCATGCTATCAATCAGATCAAAAAATTAATAATTCGTAAACTTACACGCTCTTTTGTAGCCTGTCTTTGTTGAATCCTGCAAAGATGTTCTACCCACTCCAAAATACGAAGTCTTAGCTGAATCCAGCGCCTTTCTATGACGTCAATACGCTTCTTCGATACTTGGCCTTGGGATCGACTTTGTCGCAACGCTCCGTGGACAAGAGATGCCTTGGATTCAATTTCCGATTGAAGGTCCTGAAACACAAGACAAACATGACAATTTCATTAGATTTACGTTGTTGTTTTAATAAGTCCTCGACTTAAATCTTGTCATTGGAACTATGAAATTACAAAACCTTCAACGCTAGAGAATAAACTTCAGTCATATTTCAACTCTTCCCCTGACTAACTTGCGTACTCGTCATAAAATTATCATTGGATTCCTAATTACCTTGTAACAAGATTCCTACAGTCATGAACATTAATTTAGAAATTACATGTCGATGGGCTTCAGTAATTTTTCCTACCCGCCCAACCTCACTCGTCAATCAACTTTTCCGTATGGTCATCAATTTTTTCCTAGGCGTCTGCGCACGTTACATTAATTTAAATATTAAGTTTTGATTACAACGGAATTCTCCAATACGTCGCTTATGTTTTTGATAATTTCAACCGGCCGTGAAACAATATTTTCGCAATTGCTTAGGGCGATCTGACATAATGAGGAATAAATCAATAGCGAGTACTTCTAAAAATCATACAGGTTAATTATAACACTAAAAATTATAAAATAATTCGGTTTCAGGAGAATCTTGACCACAAAGAATAAATAATCTAAAGCCCTTACCCTCACCAACGAGTTTACAGCCGGGGCGGGGTTCGTGTAAAGGTCTAAAGCGAACGTACACAAAATTAAGAACTAATAAATATGAATTGTAAAGTTAACATTATAGTTATTTGCAACAATGACCAGCATGTTTTAATATAATCCAGATTATTGTCATTAACGAAAGATTGATTTCTATTCATTGTTGTTTTCTCATCAAAGAAAATGGTCCACGTCGCGTCAATATCTAATATAAGAGAAAAAAATTCCCGTTAGAATCAAATTAATGAGAAGAAAAAGACCGAGACAGCAGGCGTTTCTTGCTGCCTCTTAACGAAAGGATTTGAAAACTGTACTTTGTATGTTTTCTAGGCCAAATTCGAGCATTTATTGAAAGTTGAACAATGTATATGTAATCGTTATTTCCATTAAATTGATGCTACCTGCAAAATTTCTTAAGAATTGCAAATTTAACAGAGACTAATTTCTAATCGTAAACGTAATACTGCCACCATTATAATGGTGGCATTATAATTTTAAAATTCACCTCACCAACAACATTTTATGATTTTATCCCTCCAATGTTCAACAATAACCAATTTGATATGGTTTTCTCCTTATAAACGCTCCTGCCAACAACGAACGTCAACTGTTTGTCAGACGAGCTAATGCTCCCTCAGAAATGTAGAGTAGAGACCAACACCAAACTAATGAATCACGCTTTCATTATAACGCACAAAAAGGTTTGTTATATGGAAAGTTTTACCAAGAATTTCTTAAGATAACAATGGACCATGAAAAAAGATTTTCGCAAATGACAAATTATATATAAACAGACGTTGGACTCTTAGCCAAATTCTTCGTATGCTCACTTCAAACTTTTTTTTTTTTACCAAATTGCAACAACGTGACAATAGACTTCAAATGCTTGCAAAGTCATACATACATGTCTTCCCAGAAAATTTCACTTTTAATTCTGACTGATTTCGCAACTTTAAGAAAAAAGCAAAATAAAAGAAAATCTTCCGTTCACTTCTCACAAATTTTAAGAAAGTGTAAGGAATTAAAGAATTTTTACTCAACTTGCTAAATGGCAAAAATGTGTGTTAGTGTTAAAATAGCTCCAGAAACTAAAGTTTTCTTTCTCAATTTGACAAGTTTTCCTATCTCAATCTGACGATTGTTACCGGTTTTAAACATCTCAAACGATGATTCAACGGGTTTTTATAACGGAGTTTCAATTTTCTGCAGTACCTCTCAACACTAAACTCGTAAGTTTTTTTTTATATAATACTGCTAGTTAATCTATAACATGATCTCTAATTCACGTTCATGTTTTGGTCTTATCACACGAAAATCTTGATTGTCTAGCAATAATTCTTTGTCTGACTGGGTATCCTCCGCCCCAAACAGAAAAATAACGAAACCAACTTTTGAAACCTGTCATAAAAACTTCAATAAGCAGGAACCATAGAGCAGAAGAACCAACGGCATGGGAAATTATCCTGTCTATCGACGCAACAACGAGCAGAGTGATTACCAACAACGCTTTAAGACAAAATTTTCATACAAAGGAGTTGGGTTTTAGAAACTTAGAATATAATCTCCTGACACGGACTTCCTTCAACTCCAAGTAAGTCATCAACTTCATAATTGTGATTGTAATTAAGGAATACCAGGGAAGAGTTGGAAGTTGCCTTAATTAGTCAAAGTAATCCTCAAGTGTTTCATATTTAAAGCCAACCCAACGCCACGTAAAACACGAAAAAATTAACAAATTCACGGCACACAACAATGAAAAAAATGCAGATTCTTTTGGAGGAGGAGTCTTTTAATGATAAATGGAAATAATACGTGCAGAATTTTTAGCACTACCGCCATTATCGAATTCAATTAACATCAGACAATGAAAAATAATTAAGAATCCTTCTTTCCACAACGGCAAACTTTGAAATCCTGTCTAAATTAATGCTATATTCATAATTACGAACAATACTTGCTTAAAATCTTAGCCCTCAAAGCGAAAAGTTTGCAACCATTTTGTTTAAAGCTGAAATTGACGTAAACTTGTGGTGAGGTAGGAAATATTTCCCAGCATCTTCCTCAATATGTTACGAAATTTGTTTCGCACAAATTAATCTACAAACCTGAACATTGTGGTGTAAACACGAAATGAATTGTTCTACCTTGCTATGACCCTTCAAGAATAGAAGGGGTCAAGGAACTAGATTTTTTCGTCTGTAATCGATTGAATACGTTCAAAATTGATTGAACGTTATAACAACGAAAACCCGTCCCACCATGATTTTCTCCGGATTTCATGGCTCATGGCTCTGCAATGAATTGGTACATTTTAAAGAAAATGTAAATAATTCTTCGACGGCTTCATCATCCCCAACTTTAATTCCACAGCATTTCCTTCAATAAAAATCTTAAATCCTCCACACCGATACTTATAACTACAATGCCGCTGATGGTTAGTTAAAGAATCGTGTCTGAGAAGCAGCTGCAAGCTTCAATAATTCAACTTCTTATTCATCTCACACAAATAACAATGTTTACAGTATGGTAGCCACCACTCTTTTCCGCAGCGGTACAACAGTGAACGTCTTGCCTTAGCATAAAAGTAAATGCTTGTCAACTCATGCATTCCCTGATGCGCGACATAAAAAATATGGACGGATATAAAGTTTTTAATACAAATATTCATGGCAACTGAAGTGACAATGGTGACAACGTGAGCCAAGACCCAATAACACAGATTTCTATCCGAATTTTGTAGTCTCTTCTTAGAAATATTTTACTCGGGCTACGTACCGTTAACGTGCTACCGAACCATAGAATTCATATGTGTGATTGGAAGTTAGCAGTAACGTGTCTGCCTTCCATTACTCAGGTCCCAACCACTTCCTTTGCTTTTTCTTCATTTCTTCTGAACGATGAAATTATGTAATGTAAAGTGATAATACGGAATCACGCTCTCAAGATTTCCCTTACAATCAAATCGTACAAATACATATCTTATAATTTTATTCACGCGAACTATACCACTTACTTCGATTGGTTAAAAAAATACAATTTAAAATTAGAATGTTTTGAAGTTCGATAAACAAATTAGCCTCGCCCAACGCCTAAAAACAAACGTAATTTATTATTTTAACTTTTTTATTCCATGAAATAACATCCTATCCCATCCCCCTGTACAATTTTTGGGATGTCGAAGCTAAAATATTCTCGAACCAAAGCTTCATATATAGGTATTGAAAATGTCGGGAGAGTAAGGTAAGTAAGTTATAGAATAAAGATTCACAGAATTGTTACTTTTTT
>JABASL010000442.1:0-17435 GCA_019775825.1 Neanura muscorum | reverse complement strand
CGGGATTAAACGACCTCGGGCTGTGCAAAGCTGTCCTAATAGGTTTTATTTACCGCATTCATCGTATCATCATCATCGCCCGGTCGCGGTTGCTCGGTCGTCGGTCGGTCAATCCTCTTTTCTTAACTATTCGTTCCCGATTCAACATTTTCACATCTCCTCGTCTCATCTCGCCGTCACAACTCACTCTTCAGCTGTTTAGGTGTCTTCTTTTTCTCGTATACTAATTAATTAATCTCCGAAATGTTATCCTGACCGTCCCTTCCCTGAAATTTACCGATCATATTTGACTGGCCCTCTTGGCTCCGTGACTGACAAGAATCAAGGTCAAATTTAGGTTTATCTACTCGATCGGAACGGAGTTTCACAACACACCTATTGATTAGACATCATCATCAAGTTACCTAATCGGGTTCTAACCTCTGGTTCGTAAGTATCATAGTATTGTTATGACTGATGGCCTTCACCGTATTAACAATTAAATTTCGTTTTTGCCTCGCGTTTTCAATTTAAGGTTTAAATGGCTTCAAGAAAAGTGTAGCGTTTTCTGTAGTTACTCTGTTTGGTTTGGTATATATATACTATTTAGTCACACGAGCAGTTCATTCTTAATTACATCAACGCATTACTTATTCTAACAGCTTTGCATCGACCGATCGTGTTCCTCGTCCTCCCCTAGCTGATCTATTCGTTATTTTAACTACGGGATACAAATTGTGAGACTGATTACTGAAATTCTGAGGCTCATTCCCAGGGTGAAGAACTTTTATACATATCGCTTTTGGAGAAGGAGGTCACGATGAGTTTTTCCAGTTGGCAAGTAAGCAAACCCTATGGATTGAACTTTGTGTCAGCTTCGTTTGATACACCATAGTATGCAGATTTAGTATTACTCCAGTATTTTGTACGAATTACTCTTGTTACTTGTAGGCGCACATCACCCAGATTACTCCAGACGTAACGGAATTAGTTGATCTCCTCAAGTTGCCTGATCGTCGTGGATCCCTCCAATTAGTGATCGATGGAGAATGCTGTTTAGACCGCCTTTACGGCGGTTACTATCCAGGTAGATGTCAAGTGAAGAATTTTTGCTAGATTTAATTGAAAAAAAAAATCTTAAATACTTCTTTCCTTTTATGTACGACATTAGACTGGGTCTGTGGTGGACAATGGAACAAAATGGATCAATTTCTTTGTAACTTCTCTTCCGTAGTACAAAATTCACAATTGGACTTGATCGTTTTCCTCAACGGAAGTTTGGAAACGGAAAGACTGAATGATTGGTGCAAGCGGCAAGAGGTTACCTACAAATTTGTACAGGAAATTCATCAACATATTAGCATGAAACGAAAGCCCCCTCCTAAGATCTGGTGGATTCCACCAGCTTTTCTACGCTCGGCCATTCGACTAGCCTGTCGGTGTCTTAATATGAAGATTGTAAGTGCTTTAACAATTTTGACTAGTGTCACTTTTTACTATTTTGTGGGTAGACACCAATTTTTAACTTTTTGAAAGAGACGTAATTACTTCCGTGCACAGATGTAAGCTGAGAACAAATTACAGTAGGATAAAATGGTTACCGGTAAATCGAAACAAAGAAGTTACGGGTTTTTGAGGGTTTTGAAGATGCACATAAAACTAGAGCTGGTGTTAAATTATCTTGAATTTCCTAAGTTAATGTTTGAATCAGTTTTAACATAGGAGACGGATCACCTATACTCCAGCAATTTACATGTTTGTAAGACTTTCTTTCACAAGTATGATACTGGCTAAGGTTGCAAATACGATTATTCATTATATTTAATGGCACGGGAATTTAATATTTAATATTCCTTCAAAATGTGCGTACCTAAATAACGAAAATCGGTGTCTACCTCCCGATAATAATTATCCCGCATTTTCTTTTGGGACAACATGTCCAAGTCAAACTTGACCTCTCTTTATTATCCGTAGATGTGCTCTTTGGAGGGTAAGTGATTCACCGTGTTTGTGTATTCCTTGTAAGTAAGTTTAAACTCAAGATGGGTAATTCTGGTAGATCATCACAAGGAAATTGTACAATTCGTGAAGAAGAATCGCATCAGTGGGATTATTGCTGATGACTCGGAGTATCTACTATTCGAACCCGATCGTTACTTTTCTGCTCAAAAGCTGAAGCTCACATTCAAAGTAAAATTTGCAATTTCCAGCAAGCCGATTCTGTTTTTTTTTTAAAGTGTGCTACTGTTAATTTCAGGGATCTCTCGAAACAATAGAGATGAAATTGACCAAAGTTTACTCAGCTCTGAATGTTCCTAAGGACCGGTTACACATCGTTGCGACACTTCTTGGGAATCATATCGTACCCGAAAATGATCTCACTTTTTTCTATAGCGCTCTGAGCATCTCTGAAAGAAAAGAAACGGTATGGTGTACATTTTACCTTGAATGAGATATCCTTGAATGATAACTTATTTTTCTTCCCTTCGCAGGTTGCTGTGATAGAAGCTGTATCGCAGTTTGTACGATCTTTGGAGGCTACCGATCATGGGGATGTCGTGGATTTAATTCTGGAGAAATCACGTTCTGAATTAACCAATGAGAGCCTAGAAAAGCTACGTGGAAATTTATTCCGTTCCCTAAAATACTATGGAACAATTCCTGGAAAAAATTCAACGAACGGTCGCGCAAGCCACAGAGGTTCACAAATGAAAAAGGACAAGTCTTTCCAGAAGACAAATGAATCTGAAATTAATGGTAGTTCAACAGTGGTGCCAGAAACTTCAAATGCCGGTGCTACAATTTCTATTCTTCCATCGGATGGCCAATCTTTGGTAGGATCGCTTAATGGAGATACCAATGTTTTTGAAGATGGAAATCTGGTTGATGGTGCTATTGGTTTGACTGACTCCGTTACTAAAGCCGTGGATCCTAAACTTACCCCCAGTACCAATGGAAGTGGAGATGCTCCTCCCGCTAAGAATAAAGCGAAAGGTAAACTTTTTGCCAATCTCAATCCAAACCACAGCAATTTAAATACCGCTTTGGTTTATGCTATATTTTGAATTTAACTGATAGAAGAATCGTCCCTGGTAAAGCTAATGTACCGAGTAGCTCCACAAATTGATAACGTCGCTACAAGCCGTCACCGTGCTGGTCTCATGTCTCCATTTATTTGTCAAATCTTGAAATACGTGAGATTTTGATTTATTTCTTATTAGTTATTTTGTTATTCAATTTTACTGGGATAAAAATTCGTGCTGTTTTCACAGAAAGAAATTAAATTACCAGTGCTTATCGAAGATATCAATGAACATGAGTTGCCTCAGACACACATGGTCTTCCGTCCATTACGACAACGGGTCTACGCAATTCTCTTCAATCTGCATCACCTCCATTTTCTGGCGAAGGAGAGAGGAGAAGCAGTACCGAAAATCGAAGTCAAAGAAACATATTACGATCCAGTTACTAAAAAATCTAAAACTGATGTTATACGCGCCATAGAAATTGGATGGGGAGTTCCTACCGTTGAACGCCTCTGGCTCGGGTAAAGAGGTTTAAGTTTTAAAGTTATTAATTAAATAAAGTAGCCTCATCTCTCCGATTTACAGGGATGGAGATGAATGCAAACGAAAGCGCGTACGAGCATTCCTCTCTACACTAAAATCTGACAATCAAATTTTCCTGAATGATTCCATCGTTCCACAACATTTCCTGGTTCTGTGCTGCGTCCTGAGATATCTTCTCCACGACAAGAAAATCCTCCGCGAAATTGAGTTGGATGCACTCATTGCTCAGGCACTGATTCAACGACTTACTGACGTGAATGTCGCTCAAGACATTGAGGTACTCAATGAATTTATTTTAATCACAATTTTATTTTATAATTGAACTTATTCGCACCCTGTTTTAAAATAGGTTTCAAATTTGACGATGCGCGGAATCCATATTTCTCACATGTTTATGGAAGGAATTGAAATGGCCCTACTTGTAAATGACGCTTGTGGTTCACCCATTCCCTATATGCTCTTTGCTCCTTGGCTTTTCTTTAATGGAAAAATATTTAACTTCATTCTTGAAGAGCAAGTAGCTGGGAAAACTATTGCTGAAATTTGCGGATTCAAAATGGAAATTGTGTTGGAAATGGGACGCATGAAAACGGCCATAATGGATGGGATTAATGTTCACTTCTTTCCGAATCCCTACGTATCGGATACAAATGGTAGGATTTCTAGTTTTCGTTCTTGAAATGCATGTTTAAATAGAAATGAAATTTATGGAACTTTTCCCTTTTACAGTTCCTCTGTTGAATGCCATGCTCCAGGGTCAGTTTGGTAGAATTCCTTGTCAATTTACGCAAGGATACGTTCCCAATAGTATGAGAGGGATTAACGTCCCTGTTAGGAGGAATGCTGGGGGCCTTGGGGCAAATCCAGGCGCATTACGAAATTCTGGATACCTGGGCCCTGTTAGTCGTGGAATACCGCAATTTGAACCCGAGGCTGTCAGCTACAGCTACGATACTCCTCGCGTGGCTCGCTATCATGATGCTTTCATGGAAGACCATGGTCGGGTGGACCGGCGAGGATTCGGTGGAGGTCGCAGTGTTCAACTGGAAGTGGCAGGAACAGTCGTAGGATCGTGGGGTGCTAATTATACTCAACCGTCCAATCCTCGTCACCAACCTCAAGGATTCTACGGGTTTTCAACTACTCATGCAAATTCTGTAAGAAGAAATCCGTTTGGGCTGACGCATGACCGAAGCTCCAACATTTCTGTAAGTTTCGTGTATCTCTCAAGATTAAGTTAAAATCTTGAATGGGCTTGAATGGAAAACTTTCTTCTATAGATGGATACAGCTTTTCGACAGTTAAGGATTTCTCCTGGAAACAAGGTGCCAAATAGAGGGAATTCCAATTGGAATACACGCGGAGGTAGCACACTACAACAGAAACAACAGGTATAGGAAGACTTCTCGTAATATTAACATGGATTCGTTTGTGTGCCAATGGCTAAAGAATTCGATTCTTAGTGCTCAATTTCCCGTTTATTAATGTTTTGTTTGTAGCAGAAAAAGTCCATTATGAAGAACAACGAGACTGTACTCCCTACACTAAATAAATCGAGCGATGACATCCCTGTTGTGGCTGGAAGTTCTAAAGCTAAAGTTGTCTCATTTGTTGAAGAACCGAACAGTATTGCTTCATTCCCGTAAGTATACGATTAATTATTATTAGTTCATCGGTTGTCCCACAGGCAGCCTTAATTTTTTATATTTTCGTTTGAACACTGTCTCGTTATTTGATTGAGTCGCTATTATAAACACTAATAGTCATCATTAATATTTTAGAAACGCCGAAACCGATTCCGGTTTGACGGAATGAAGATACCGGAATGTTAAATCTAGTCCTCCACGTTCTCAATTCTTGGAGAAATCAACTATGTCTACTCAGGCGGTTAACGTTGGCAGTGAGTTTGAGAATTTTTTGTACGGTGTTCATTCACAGGGATTCCGAAATACCCGAACCTTTCTCGGAAACGTCTTTAGTTTGTTAATTACTTTGTTAGAGAAGTTTAAAGAAATTACGTTCATACCCGTAAATACAGATTAGAAATGGCTCCTAGAATTATACTGCTTTTTGAAAGGCCTCGTCTGTATCGTGTAAAATTACAACTCATGGTTGATTTATTTTCATCTTTGCTGTATTCGAAAGAACTTAAATTCCAATTCCTGCTGAAAATGGTCACTAATGTGTGGTGTCTCGTGTAACCTTAGGTTCGGAAGGTTAATTTTTTGTAATGGTCAGTGTAGTTAAATCAGTTACAGCAGCAAATTCAGTTATTTTGTCCGAAATTCATTCCATTGGAAAAGCTTATAATCGTGTCCCATTTTCATGTCAAAGCAGCTAAGATAAATTTAAATTCCAGCCACATTATGGTTAAGCAATCGGCCAACTACTTACTAATGTACCATTAATGGATTCTTGTTCGGAATAAAGGTCTCTTTAGGTTCTTAGATCCTCCAAAGTCATTTATTGATTTCCTTTGAATTTCTTGAATTTGAATTTTCAGGACTTTTTCATTTTTGCTTCTTGTACGTAAATACTGCTGTAATTTGAGATCGTTTTGTGTTTGAGCTCCTTATTCACAAGGTTTCGCATAATGAAAAATACTGATTTGAATCCTTTATCGACGCTTCTTCTTATCCCTCTTGACCTTAACACCCCTGCTGCTATGATTAGGTGACGTGCTACTTGGGCTTCCGGGATCTGATCCACAGCATTCATCCTCACTCCAGGATTCCGTTTCCTACAAATAACAGTGACACAACACAGACTGATTAGTTCCATCAAAATATAAAAAAATATCTTCCTAGCCGTCAAGGAAGATATTTGATAAAAATTATCGCAGCGTTCGTCTTCGTTGACTTGGATTTCTTCTTTTTTCGATTCTCTTTCAACATCAACATGAACTCATTGTATCAACGAATGCCCAATAAGCTAGTATTTGTAGCGCTGCATTGCGGAAAAGTTGCTTAAAAATTGCCGTTCTCTTTAGTTTGCAGGATTTGAAAGCGAACCATGAAATAATCTGAAACCTGAATGCTGAAGGGCGTCCCCACTGGAGCGGTAAGGATTGGAAGGAGTTTAGTAATAAGGTTAATTAGAATTTTTGTTAATTATAGTATTATTAACTACCTGAAAGTAATCAGATTTTGCATCTGGCATTAAGATGACAGCTCCAATACAAATTAGTTGAAATATGGCTCCTACGAATAATCCATATCGGATGAACATGTCGACAATATTTTCTTGTAGCATTTTTCTAAAAATCGAATAAAAGTTATTCAAAGTATCCGTCAGCTGTTCCAAGATGAGCATATCAAACAGCGTCCCATTCCATTTGGAATAATTCACTTTTGTGAAGAACACGGAAACGGATGCTGCAAGGCAACTAAAACGGGAGTTGGCTGACGACAGAGGGGATAATCGAATAAAGGTTTTAAAGTTTACAAACAAATTAGTTAACTATTTACTTGATTATTTTTCTTATCCATGCATGTGTGGCTCTCTTTTTCACTGTTTAGGGGTCTAATTAGGACTTTAGAGGAGGTAGGGGTGACAATAAAAAACAAGGAGATGATTGTTGTGTCGTAGGACTTGGCGTAAATTCTTGTCGTAGGAGGTTCAACTTGCAAATTCTTTGTAATTTTCTTGTGAGTTGTTGTTCTAAAACGTTGTTTTCCGTCCTTTTCGACGGGTGTGTCATGGACATTTGAGAGTTGCGTAATTTCTTGATAGATCACCCACAGCCACCACCCATTCGTATAATTATATCCAAGTCAGTCGGATGCGGTCTACAATGTGTCTACTCTAAACTTTTATGGGGTAACTTTACCTGCCAATTAATTTTATATAGATCTCTTCTGGCGCAGGAATTCTGTCGCCCAAAATTTCGAGAATCGAGGGAGGGAAGAGTTTAGACGTACAAATTGTTGAGCTTCAACCATGTTGATTTCTTGAGATCCTCCTTCTCTGAAGCGTCGTCCTCCTCCCAAATCCCACCAAATTTGCACTACGGCCCACCACTACTTCGAGTTGTGTGCCACCTGAATGCCACCAGTTTGGTAGGGTGGGTGATTAGATTGCTGTGAGAAAAGTACGGGAAAATATTTAACTAATAAGATTAATATTAGTAACACATTTTACATAGATAAACTTGGGTTGATTTGTTGAAATCGGCATGAGTTGAAATTAACACTTTAATTAAATCACTCGATCAGGATATTTTAACCATTTGATTTTTTTGATTTCATTGATTTAAATGAAAAATGAGATCCTCCTTCTCTGAAGCGTCGTCCTCCTCCCAAATCCCACCAAATTTGCACTACGGCCCACCACTACTTCGAGTTGTGTGCCACCTGAATGCCACCAGTTTCGTAGGGTGGGTGATTAGATAGGTGTGAGAAAAATACGCGAAAATATTCAATATGATTGATTGAGGAAAACAAAACTATATCAAATTTTGAAAAAACTCCTGCTCGAAATATATTTACGGGAAAATATTTAACTAATAAGATTAATATTAGTAACACATTTTATATAAATAAACTTGGGTTGATTTGTTGAAATCGGCATGTGTTGAAATTAACACTTTAATTAAATCACTCGATCAGGATATTTTAACCATGCTGATTTAAATGAAAAAAAAAACATTTTTACACATATTTTAAAGCTATCGCTCAGTATCTTCAGATAGTTGAAGTACAAGGGTAACCCCCTTATACCCCCCCCCCTTAACCCCTACCGTATTTTTGGATAATAAAAATTCTAAAATAGTTTACAAGTAAAACAAGTTAGTTTAAGTTTAGTTAGATAAGTTTTAATTCATTATATTTTAGGAATCCTGCCAGGTGCCTCGTCTATATATGAGCCCCCCCCCCCCAACTTTCAACGACTTTAATTAGTAGAACTCGTTAGATACTAGCTGGGTCAGGTTAACCTAACCTTACAAGCAAAACCTAACCCTAACAAATGTTCGTTACGCAAATACCAAACTATAACCCCATTGTGACCCTAACCATGATGAAAACTAACCTGATGAAAACTAACCTGATTTACCCGACAAGGAAGTATCCTTTGTAAGGGCTCTTCTATTGTTCAGGTGCCCGGTGAACTCCTATGGGGCTTAATTAATTAAACCGTAAAACGTCTCACTTACATGTGACGTAGAATTCTTATAATTATTATTAAATAACTTCTCTTAACTACCTAAGCATACCCCAAAACCGGGGACCGGCGGTGGGAGGGTCCTCCCCTATATCCCCGCTATATATCTCTACTGTAGCCTATATACTCCATNCGTAAAACGTCTCATTTACATGTGACGTAGAATTCTTATAATTATTAATAAATAACTTCTCTTAACTACCTAAGCATACCCCAAAACCGGGGACCGGCGGTGGGAGGGTCCTCCTCTGTATCCCCGCTACATATCTCTACTGTAGCCCATATACTCTATGTAGACAATTTTGCGGGTTGGAAAGGGTCCTCGGCCAATCTGACCATCCGGGTTTTGGAGTATGTACCCAAGGGTTTTCATTTAATTATGTTGATGTAGCTGAAATTCGAGTTCAGCTTTGCTTTTGCAGATTGGCTTATTATTAAATTGTTTTTTTTTCGCTATTTTTCGATTAAATTTATTTGATGCTGGGAAAGGTCAAGTATATAAATTCCTTAATGGCAGTTTTTGCATAACTTTATCTTTCTTTTTCAATAAAATTAAAACTGAACAAAAATGAATACTTTTTCTAAAAAATTAATTTTTATTTTAACTTTGTAATAATTAACGTTGGAACAATAAATAAATAATTGAAAAATCATAAAATTTAAAGATATCTTTACAAATAAAGAGTAAACAGTAATGGCGTATCTTAGAGTATGAAGATCTCATCCAACTCTTTTCCACTCGGAAGCGTCCCCAAAATGGATGAGACATTCCCTCGTTGCAGCGTAACGCTTAGCCGCTGAATTAAGAATGTTGTTGCCCGTTTTTCACCAGTGAATACTTTTTTTGATAATAATTATTCAAATTAGATTAATTAATTCAATGAAAAATACAGAAGGTTTAAAAAGAAATAATTGTAAGTTAATCGCTCGAATCCAACAATGAGGCTGAATTGTTGAAGATTTATTCAATAATGAAATAAAGTGGCCAAAGAGGAATAAGAGATGAAGAGCAGGACTCTAGGACATCTCTCAGTTTTGAAAAACCCCCAGGCACATTTCAACCACACACAAAAGACCTCCTCAACTCTTTTAATAAAAATTATTAAACACCAAAAAAACATTTATCAAAGAACGAAGATGCGGATTAAAAACCAATTCCATCAAGATACCAATCAATATTTACTAAATCAACAATTACCAAGGTAAGCAATTAAGAATTAACATTGTCAACTAACTTTTACTCAAGACGTAAATACATGGAAGGGGTACGACCTGTCATGTCGGGAAGGGTAGGGTAACATTCGTTAACGAATTTCTGTTAGTAACAAAGTCAAACTAACTTGGACAATTGACGATTTTCGAAAAAGATACCTAGGCCTCTGTCATATGGTACTATTGACTTACGTAACAAACAACCGATTTTTCTGTCGTATATCACCGTACGATTATCTGTAAGGTTCGGGTAGGGACGGGACGGAGTAAGCTTAGGTGTAAGGATGATTGACGGATGACGACACTGTTCGATTCTTCATCCAATCATCGATCACTGACTAAATTCCAAGTTTCATTAAGCTCATCTAAACTGAAAACAAATATAGGAGATATTTGAAATCTCATTCAGTCGGATCAAAGCATAGTCGGGAAATTGACGTTGGGAATTGGGATCCTTTGTATCACTTATGTCAATTTGAGTACTGACGAAAATGTATTTTGTTTTGTTTGGTGGTAATTTTCGGCTTGAAGTTATATTGACAGTTATTCTTACTTTTCAGTTAGACTCAAAAGTAGTGCTGAAGATGGACTGAAATTTTTGTCAAGTTTCAAATTAGGAGAGGTCATGAAAGAGTGTTTAAATCAACTTTTAATGTCGGTTTAGTTATGATATTGGGTCAGGATTCCATAGATTCATTGTGTCGCGTCCTCTCACAGACTTGAACCCGAGTTGCAGTTTGGTTTTTAATAGTGGATCTTTAATGCACATATTTTTTTCTAAAAGTTCTGGATTAAAGTATGTGAAGCTGGGGTTGGTGTCAAATAATTTAAACATCTTTCATTTAGGCACGCTTTATATTTTCAGTTATAAATCAAAAGATCTCAGGACCTAGTCAAAAGTTCCTGGAAACTTAAATCTAAAGCGTCGTCGTCGTAAGAGCGAAGTAGAATTAAGATGTACAAGTAGTGGAGTGGGGTTTTTTTTTTTGGGAAAAGTAACAAAATGGGGAAAAATCAATAATTCCTGCAGACTCCAACGCTAGACTAGGTGCCTTCCCGATAACTCATTCGTCTTTAATTGATAGCTAATTATTTTGTAGTTAAAATTTTAAGAGGAGATTTGCACGGTGAAATTTTTTGAGTGATTTTCCCAATTGTTTAAACTGCCCGAGAGTGGAATGAGCCAATCTGAAAGCAATAATGTCAAATGTGTTTGAATGCCGTGTGTGCTATAAAACTTTTGTTAGGGATTCAGATCCAGCCTAACCTATCTCAATAGTAATATCATTTCGAATTTTTCTATTTAGAGTTCAAGTGCGTCGATCAACCCATCCCCTACTGCACATTATGTTCTATGTGCCATCCCCCTACATTTGTAAATTCAGCTTGCAGTTTGTGCATTGTTCATGAATCATTTCATGACAAGCATTCATTGCACAAACAAGCTGCATTTTTTAAAGGTTTATTCATAATTTCTCCAATTTGACATTCGGACAACCTCTAGTCGTACGTAATTATCTAGTTTATATTGCTGTGTAAACTGTGTTACGCTAATAAGTATGTGCTAGATCGTATATGTTTTAATGTTTTACTTTAGGATACAAATGCATACTCACTTTTATTCGGACGATGTTTTCTTCTACCTAATTCGTAAGGTAGATCGTCACTCCTCACTCGTCGTCAGTTGTTTAGGTTTATAAAATCTCTGTTTTATTTTTAGATATTTTTCTCTTTGAGGTATGGTAGGAATTTGTGAGTAATGTAGATTGAAAGGACGGCAACTATACCACGGATTTAGGAGTGCTGATTTAAGACTAACTCACATAATTATATTCCTAGTAGCATTTTACTAGCATTTCACTTAACAAAGAAGTTTTTATTTACAAAAATCGACCACTAACTAATTCCTTATGGTTGCAAGGTAATTTAAATGTATGATGAATCAGATAATTCTGTTTAGGTAAAAAGAAGTTTAGCCGCTTGCGGATCATCGACAAAATTTTAATTTGGATGTGAATAAAACGTGGTTTTCATAGTTCAAGATTTCAATGGAGCATGGATATAGTTAGGCTTATATCTTCTACAATCCAATCACTCTGAAAGCGAAAGTTATTGTTGGCTTTGCTTTGATTTGCCTTTATTTAATTGACCTCAACGTGACCTACTGAGAACCCCAAACTAAAGTGCACACACCCCGGCCCCGAGAGTTATTGTAACCTTACGGATTTAGGGATCGGATATTTTTCGCCGAATTGTTAATTCTATGCGGGTTGAATGAGTTCTTAATTCTAACATGTCATTCTCGATAATTAGTTCGTAGAATAATGACGAAGTAAGTAGAGTAGATGTTAGTTTAGGCTAAGTTTAGTGGATTCCTTAACTGTTGGTGCGTAGACTGAGGTAAGGTTAGCATAGTAAGCTTACAAAATTAATTCAGTAAAAAGGTAGCTCTGACTCTTAAGATTAAGTTGAAGTTTAATTCACTCACGCCTTTCCTCAGGTTTGCATTTCGTGTTTAGGAGGGCTTTTTTATTTGTGAAAGTAAGTAAGTTCTGCATCTATAGGACAAATTTCGCATTTTGTTTTTGTTACTCTAGTTCATTACTACATATTATAAAGCGTTAGTGGTGATGGCGGTGAGCGATGGAATACATAGTTTCCATAGGGTGGCCTCATCCTTAGGGTTTTTTGAATTTGTGAAAGTAAGTAAGTTCTGCATCTATAGGACAAATTTCGCATTTTGTTTTTGTTACTCTAGTTCATAATAATAATAAAAAAAACTTGGGAGGGGGTGTGATTGTGATGATGTAAGGGAAATGGAAAAAATATTATGTAGTGGTTCTCGAGGCAAGCGTGATTAATAGCTTTGCTATTAGAGGTAGAAATAAGGCTTTCTTTCTATCTTTGGAAGTTAAAGATTCTGAAAATTGGAAATGGTAATGAAAATGAAAAATGAGACAATATAAGTTTGGAAATTATAATTTGGAAAGAACTTCTGGAATGATTCTTAAATATAAACTGCATTGAGTAGATCCTAAATCTATTTTTTATTTTATTTACTTGAATAGGTGGCTATCCTAAAATACGCAGTAATGGAGAACTCCAAGTTCCCAAAAGATCCTCTTCGCAACATCGCTCGTCTGGCCCAACTGAAAAGCGTGCTACGATCTTGTGGCGGATACGTCCGGGAAAGAATTTCAACGGATGTAATCCCGCCTGAGAATTTCTAAAAAGATGGACAATGATAGTTAAATTCCATGTTAATCCCACAATCCCTTTAACAGAAAGCCTTCAATTCATCCTAGTCTCCGTCGTTTAAGCTGTGGTTAACTTTGGTTAACTTTATTATGTACACTGGAGGTATTATAGCTCTTCTTGTGACAGTGAATTATAATTTCATGCTTCAATCTTCAAATGCCCAACATTTGCGTTAAGTGGACGCCGTCCCAAAACCTCCGATCCCAACCCTGCCGTCAGCGTCATGAGTCAACTGCTCATGGTACACCTTGCTTCTGCTGTCAACGCAGCGATTAGCTCAGCCCAAACAGTCAGGGAATTGGAACGGGAGAAATTGAAAGTAAATTTAAGTTCATCGGTAGGTGGAATTTCTCCTAGTTCTTCAATCTTGGTTCAAGAATCCGTTGGTCCTAATTTAAAATTCATGGAAATGAATCGAATAAGCGAACCGACAATTGACGGTTCCAACTCCAGTGCAGCCACATTTCGCGTAGGGCTCCCAGTTTCGAACAGTAAGGGTACCAATTTATCTGATTTCTTTTATTCAAAAATCGATATTTACTACATTCAAATACTTCGGAATTAGAACTCATTCAGTTGGGTCTAAATTTTTTAATACTTACTTGCAGGTACAACTCCCCCTGTGTTACGTTTTGGTCAACAGAATTCGCGTACGCTTATTTCGGTGGAAGGCCCACAAAGCGTCGCATCGCCGTCGATATTTCGTCGAGCTCCAACGAGCCTCTCACTCGAACAGTTCAAAGCAGGCCAACCTCAATCAGGAGCGAATGTCAGTGTAGCCAGCTCACAAATGGCGACTGTAAACGGCGTTCGACTTTTTCCGCCGTTGGTGCGTAGAGACATGCAATTGCCAACGATTTTTAACGTTATTAGGATGCCCTCGCCATCTGGTTCCATTACCAACGTCAACGTTACCCCAATCCAAGCAAAACCCCCTTCACCTGTGTTGCTGTGCCAACTCCCGGCTGAAACTACCGATGAGTCACGGCCCATCGAACAACAATTTCAAGAGGGCGCAATAAAAACTCTAGAATCTAGCAGCAGCAGTGGAAAGTTGGTTTCAACCCCGAGAGTTCTGCAAGAAATATTGCAGGAAGTTAAAAATGACTCCTTTAGTAGTTCAAGTAATTCTGCTCCTACCTCAGGCGAATCCGAAGTATCCGTTGACACAAACTCTGTAAATGTTCCGTGTCCTATAGAACAAGTTTCCCAGCCTAACATCTTTGTTGGACCCAACATCAGCAACATGACTTCGAGTGCGTCTCCGCAGGTGCCAATTCGAGTTGTGCTCCAGGATCATAACTATGTGGCACAACAGCCAAGCTCGATTCCGTCAATCTCAGAGGAATCCCACCATCCGCCGTTCTCTATTCCATCAATAAACAACTTCCTCAGTGCTTCTAACAGTACCAGTGCTCTTCTAAAATACTGTCAACCCGGTCCGTCTTCATCCTCTTTCAGCACAAGTGTACCTCCACAATCCCAACTAGATCAGCAGAGTTCTTTTCTGGCGATACAAAATCCTCTACCACCACTTAAGAAAGGTAGGAAACCTCGAGTTCCAGGAATCTATGCCACTTCACCCAAAACACATACCCGGCAACGTAAGAATGTTGAAATAGATTCATCTGCTATTCCAAAACCGAAAAGAAAATATGTTCGCAAAGTGACACAACTTGGGACTAAACCAATGCAACAGTTTCAAAAATACGACGATGATATAACCGATGCTGTCAAACCAGTTCTCGTTAAATTAAGGCAAAGAAGACGTAAAACTGCACACTCTCCTGTGTTAGAGCCTGTAGTACTGCCCGAACATGATTTCGATGAACAAGATACCAATTTCCATGGTCTTGAAAACTATACACATCATCTTCGGCAACAAGCATCATTCAACCGGCTGCAAGATGAAATTGACGACGAAAAGACAGATTCCGCCGAAGAGGTAGATGATGCCGTTCGTGCCCTAAATTCCTTCCGAGAAAGTAGTAGGACACCCCCAATCTTAGCCCCTTCTCACGGCCCGTCACCATCTCCTCCACGCCCAGCCGATGAGGGCATTACTCGGTGTATTTGTGATTTCCTCCATGACGATGGCTACATGATTTGTTGTGATAAATGCTTCGTCTGGCAGCACGTGGACTGTATGGGTATTGATAGATCGGACATCCCAGAAACGTACCATTGTGAAGTTTGTAATCCTCGTTGGATATCGAAAACACGAGCTCGGCACCTCCAGAGTAGGAAAATTCAATTCACAAATTCTGGGCCTAATTTCGATGAATTGAATCAGCAAATCAAAATAACAAGGGAAATTGATATTGATCCTGACGAAGAGTTTTTCCGCAGGACATCAATTCATGACAAGTCTCCAACAGATCATCAACTTAAACTAGCTGGTCCGACATCTCCTGTCCGTGCCAAAACTCATCGCTCTATGAATCGTTCCAATATAAAACGCCGGAGTGGTCCGGTCGTGAATACGGATCTCTCGGACAGCGATATAGAATCTCTACCCCAACCGCAACATTCACGAAAACCGAGAAGGGCATTCAGGGGTCACAAATATGCGAGGTATCATCGGAACTTAATGAAGGAGAGGTCAAACAGAGGGAGGTCCCGAGGATTAGCCTCAAGTGTGTCAGTCAGGCTCCAGAGAAAAACTGAACTCGAGAGTAACCAAGCAAAGCGAGACATCGGAGAAGTCCCAGTAGGAATTCCAACGCAGTCACACTCCAAGGACGACTTTGACTTGAATCTAAATTTGAGTGTGCGATCACATAATGAATCTAACACGAAAGATTCTGGTTTCTCTGGCGGGAACAGCGGAAGTACTAATGCCTCCCCAGACGAAGCTGACATGAAGAATGGCCGAGACACTCCAATTGGAGATTCAAGTGACGGATTAGCAACTACCGGTATTCATACAACGCCCATCGGTGAACTGCGAAAGACTAAAGCACCGAGGAAACAGGTTAGTTTGAACAACAGTAATTGTATCGAGGATTAGGGGGTGAATATTTATTCCCGAACTGTCGAATGTGGTTCGTATCTTATTTGATTAAGTTCCGTTCCGGGAACCACTTTATGAGCCCCCCTCCCACGTGGACCATGGATCATGGATTGACTACATCCATCATGGATGCCGTCATCGCGCCGTTAATGCGTTCTAACAAGTCTATTTTCTTTTTGAAAACCTTTGCAGCAACTTCGTACAATTACCAACGGCGAGCTCAGTCCACCAGTGCTCATCGCAACTGGGACTCCACAGGCCGCTACATCACTACCAACTCCAACCCTTGCGAAAGACTTTCTGCGAACATCTCCGTTAGACAGAGATTTGGAGTTGTCAATGGACGACGCTCTTACTACAACGGTACCATGTGCCGGAAACCTAGCACAATCCCCGGCAATAAGCCCATCCTGCTCATGCCCTTATGCCACATCTCTATTCCTTGAGAAATACGAGGAAGCCATTGCCTCACACTACTCTCAGGAACTTCGAGCAAAGTTACCAAAAACAAACGGCCTAGGATCAGACACCCTAGTACCTGACTTCCAACGGAATCTCGAAGGCGCCGTTAAATGGACGTTTGGATCAGTGTCGCTCGAAGGGAACGTTGTCATGAAGTCTCTCTTAGCGGCGCAGGACTTGGACCAGGGCGTTGCCATAATGGAGTTTATGGGAAAATTCAAGACTTTGTCTCAATTTGAGCCACTGTAAGTTTGCATTAGCCTGGTTAATTTTCTTGAGCTTTTGTACAATTAAAATGAACCGTTTGTTTCTTTTACCTTTCCAGCAAAAGGATTGGGCATGCAAATACTACGTCAATTATTCCCGAACCCTTTGCTTTCTTCTATCAAATTCCGAACAACGGGGTTTGCATTAGCATTGATTGTCGGACTTACGGAAACGCGGCTCGATTTGTTCGGCGTTCGTGCAAACCCAATGCTGAAATACGTCATATTGTGGTCGGAAAAGGGACAGTTCATCTGTATATAGTTAGCTCCGTTCCAATCAAGGTAACACTTCGTTTCTAATTTGATCTGCTTTATGCTTGCTGAGGAAGTAATTTTTCACATCACTAAAATCAATACACATGCAGTCGCATTCCTTGGAATCTAGAATCTACTGAAATTCGAAAACTGAAATCTTGAATGATAATGGTCTTTTGTATTGCGTATACTAAAACTGGACAAGTTTTTATTGAAGTCGGGTATGATTAGGAAGGGTTACAAGGAAAAGAAAAGGTACCT